>CAXKVY010002365.1:202500-285085 GCA_964058915.1 Tetropium fuscum
TCTTCAATAGTGACGACTCTAGTGAAGAAGAATAAATTCAAGTTTATTAATAATATTTATAAAGTATTTTTATTTCTCTTAGTTGTTCACATATCCCTCTGTTGCTTTCATATGGCGGTCATCTCGCCTCACTATAGGAGTTACCGAGCGCGTTGTCAATGCGCTCAAAACCTAAAACAGCAAAACGTAAATTTCAAAAAACCTTATTTTTCATTTTCCCAGTTTTGACCGATAAATACTAGTTTTGCAGCCATAAACATTACGAACAAAAATGTAGGCAATTCATTGACCTACACTTAGGAAAAGTAAATTCAAGATTGCTCCGGATCTCGAGATAATTGTATTTTAAGATTCACAGGCGGGCCGTTATTTTGAACGGTCGCCATATTTAAAAGCTACCACCTCTTAATGTATCCCCCTCACCGAATTTTTTGTTACATATGGCTCCAAAAACCCGTGGTAAATAAGGTTTCATTCGGTCCCACCATAATTGGGTGGGACTGATGATTGATGGGTCAGGCACATGGTCTTATAGTAAGTGTATCGATTATGACATAAAATGTTCCGATTTTCACTTTATATCTGGCTGAAAAGTGTCCTTCATCACCAACACTGTCATCAAACTGAACTTATCTTCATTTCCTCCTGCCTTCTTTTATGCCTTTGAATGATTCTGCAACATTATTTTTTGGCTTCGTTTTCGTTTTCAAGCTGATTTCTTATTGAGTTTTTATACCTAACTGCTTCTAACTCGCGAACCACAATACTTTTTCATTTAGCATTTATTTTCAGTGTTTATTTTAATCTATTTATTTATTAATTTTTTTTGTATTTTTATGTATTACATTTTTATTAGAACTAATTAGTATTTTTTGCCACCTCCTGCCGCTGCCGCCCTGGGCAACTGCCTGTATTGCTTAATGGATAAATCGGTCCTGGCATTCTGTTGTATATCTTCATCAGCGAAATGTTATTCCACATAAATGTGGCGATGATTAGTTTATTTTCATGTGATTGTGAAATTATTGTATCGATGAAAACAGAATTCACGAACTTAAAACAGATGGAAGTAATAATTGATTGCCTACTATATTACATGACGGAATACAAAAAGCAGAAACATGCTTTAGATATCATCTACATCTTATACCTGTAAAATACATCTTATACCTGTAAAATTAATTTTATTGGTGGAAAACATACCTTCCAACTCTCTGTATTTATTTACTATGCATATAATTTTATAAGTAAATAATCAAATTCTAGACGCAATGAACATTGGAATATTCTTATATAGTATAAGAGCTGGGCAGTATCTGGATACTTTTCTGTTTGGATACTTTTTTGATACCTATCCGAAGGCGGTAGTCGAATACTTTTCATAATGTTGTATTCATTATTCGTATCCACAGAAAAAAATTTGGTTTGGAAAGAATGTTGGTATCCAGTATTCAAATACATTGTTGCTCTATCTGGATATAATAAGGGAAAAGTAATAGATGAGTTTCTCGACTTGATTCTCGTTTCTCGAAGATGGTTTAGGGGATGCTATCAATGAATTACCATCATCAATTTCTGGCCAACCAAATATTAAATAGATATTTAGATAGATAGTTCCATTGTCACTAGATGATAATGGAACAAAAATAACAATCTTAACGAGTACCTCCTTTTACAGAAACGTTACATGTTTACCCTCCTCAGAGCCCGTAGAAAGGGCTTTTTTCGATCGCCGCCTTTATCGGCGAGCCAAAGCTTAATTCATTAAATGATGACCATTTTGAAGTTTAGTACCCACAATGATCACGGATAGCTTAGATAACTGGATAAATTATATGGCCATAATGTGAGGCTAATGATATTTTTTTAATATACGATCTAAAATTATATCTGCATCCTCTAGAACCTTATTAGAATAAGTGTAAAATTGCATACTCCTAATATAAATACTTCTAAGCACCTCCTACTAGTCGAGTACTAGTAGATTATGTTAATATAGTAATGTGCAAATGAAAATAATTATGATTTTAAATAAACAAAAACCAATTTAATGCGTCAATTAAATTGAATGCATGACCATAACCGCACAAATAAATGAAGCAATTATTTAATAATTTAAGTTCTTGTTGCTTCTTATAATCATTATTATCGATAGCATACACTGTGGAAACCTATGTTTACGTAAATTGACTTGCATCACTTTTATGGCTAAAATATTCAAATTTTTATATAAATATTAGTCATTAAATATTACTTTTAGAAACGTAGCAAGCAATTTTGTCATGAGCAAAATTACTCTCGAATGAAATATCACTCAAAATCAGTTAAATCTTCAAGTAAATTTAGGTATTATAACCCTGCGAATAAGATTGCTTGCTGTATTTAACCTTTCATTAGTTACTATCGGTGTCTGAGACCAAAAATCGGTGAAGTGAGTTTAATCGTATCAATTGTGACTCTTTTATGAAACTGAGACCGAGATAATTGATTTTTGCTCGACATAATCGGATGAAATTCTAAAATATGTATGCTACTTCACGGTTCCTAACAAGGGCACTCAAAACTTCTCTGGAGAAATGGAAGTATTTCAGAACTGATAAAATTTTTGGTTTAATATGTAAATTTTCTGTGTAAAATAAAGGAAGAGATAATTTCTTTTGTATTTTATAAATAAATATTTGCTTAGTCCTGAATACTAATTGATTACTAAATGTTATTAAAATGGAACCACTAAGCATATAAATATAATTTTTTTATAAAAACAAGAATATGAATTTTGAATGTCGGTCTCAGACCATAGCGACTATCCCAATATTTCTACGACTAATTAAGGGTTAATGAATATCATTATCCTAATAATTGGTATTAGTTGACTATTTATGTTCACAAATTGGCAACTTGCCCCGGAAAAGGTTACGGTCCCTATCTATAATTGGCTGAATATCCATATCTATGTGTTCCACTACCACCAGTTACTTAAGACTACGTCTGCCAAAAGCCAATAAATAGTGCGTTTATTTTTGCAATTTGTGCAGTCAAGTCAAATGCTTAGAGAGAATCGAAACCACCATGGATAGGTATTCCCGAAATTTTTATGAGCTTTATGTATTGCGGCAGATAGTAAAAACAATCCAATTTTCAGCTTTCTGCCAATCATAAGCAGAAATCGTCGTTTAATTTTGCCTCAGTGCGATGTCATTCTTCACACATTTGATGGGTATTGTATATTAAACAACAAACCTGCTGTGGCACCATTCTACCAACAACATCTCCATGGACAGTTACATTTACCTTGATACATTTGGAATGAGGTTCCGTCCAAACAGAGGTCGTTTTCTGACACGCTCTTTCCAAGGTACGTAGTTTCCCTCGGGCGCCAGCCTTTGTGTAAGGTTGCCTCTGCACCTTGTAAAGGCTGGCGCCCGAAGGAAACTACGCACCACTATTAATTATTCCTTAAAGTCGGCAAAAATAGGGCCTTAGAGAGCTTCAGTGAAGAAACAGTGTATCTATACGAGAACGTGAATTTAAGAGATTGGTAATTTGGTCTGGTATATTACATTGTCAGATTTTGTTATAGTTTTTGTTTTACAAATATTTCGATATAAGAGTAGATACTACAGAGAAGTTTTATTTCCTTAAGGAGTTTATTTTCAAACGATCGCGTTGGTGAAATTCACTGGCAACAATAACAATAACAATACCAATCTTATACACCTTCCAAATTCGATCGAAACGAAATACGTCACCATAGTTAGTAATTTATTTAAATTTTGAATTATTTTCCCTTGACAGCATATATCCTGATATGTTCAATATTAAATTATAATGTTATCTACTTATTTAAAATTTTCGCAATCGTTCACATTATTATTTACAATAGGTATGTCATATATTTTTTTATGTCACAGGTCCCGCATGGGTCTGATCTGGGGCCGTTATTGTTGTCTCAATTCATAAGTGGCATCAATGTAATATGTAATAATTTGTGAAATATTAATATTCGTGGGTGATTTAACAAGAAAATGTACGATTCTCACTAGTAAATGTTTTGTTTAATTGAAAGTTGTTAATGTTTGGCAATAGTTCGGTTTTCCAATCTGAATTCGAATATTTCTTAAATTCAAATGTTTATGAACAACACTCATATTTTAACCCATCAGTTTAGTGATTTTGAGATTTTGATAGTCAAGTTTAAAAAAGTAATTTACGCATATATGTTCCGTGCAAACTTGATTATCGCTCACTGATCTGGAAACCCACTCCTTATCTTTCGACCGGATTCAGATTTGATTATTTGTGTTCCCAAATATTTACAGGTTGCCGGATCGTACCGGTTGCCGGATCATACAAGTATTATATTCTTGCCGGATCAAGTATTTTTAAATATTTATTTTTGCGTTTGTTTAGTTTTTATAATATTAATAATAGCAAATATAGTAAGTACACCGATTTAGTGTTCATGTGCCTGTATTACTCGTTCTTATTTGAATGTCTAATAATAATAATAATACAAGAATAATAATCGTCTATATTGTTAACACCATATTGTACAACTGATACCTGATTTCATTACAATAATAAATTTGTACAAAGCAACAGGCATCATCCTTCAACGTGGGTATGGCCACATCGGTATTGAGTTGTTCAGAATGTTGAGGATTGAATGACTATTTTTTATTCAGCATATTTTTTTTGATTGTTTTCAAAACACTTTAAGATACAATGCCATTCAGAAAGCATATTCATATTGAATCTTAAGCCCACGTTGAATTCAGACATGATAATGATACGTTACAACCTATATTCGTTTTCTTTAACTGTCAAAACGTTAATCAAACAGTGGAATAGTATAAAGTTATCGATTGTTGAAGAAGCATTGTCAATATTTACTAAGTAATCATTTACTTTGCTTAATATCATTTAGCCAAGTGATTTGGTAGCTGTAACACACCTTTGAATCGGTATGTAAATTTAGTTAAATAACTGTGGTTGAACCACTATACCAATAATATTTATTCAGAATATACAGAGTGATTCTAAATTGCGAACGATTTTAAGATGCGAATTTTCAGCAAAAATTAAGGGTCTTCCATATATTTTTTTTTTCAAAACTTCTTTCTCTACAAGTTACATCCCTCTAAAGCTGGGAAAAAATATTTTTATTTATTTTCTCCACCATGTAAGAATGTAGTAGAATGAAATTTGGTGGAAAACTTGCATTAATAAAATGAGAGTTTGCGACAGATTTTGTAATTCTAAGATATCTATTGTTAGGAGGGGGTAAAAAAACCAACTCTATAATATTTTCCATCTTTTATAAATTAAAATTTATAAAGACATATAAAAACATTATAAACATTATACACACTTTACACTTTAAACATTATAAAGACGTATTACTTTAGTCAAAATGCTTAGAATATGCAAGACTAGCAAACCATGAGTCTAATTACAAAACACGTATGATATTTTCAAGGTTTAATTTTCTAATAAACAGCAGCTTTAATTATTTGAATATTTCCATTTATAAATATAACTATTTTTGGAAGCAGTAAATACTCATATCTTCAGTTAACTACTATAATTTCTTTAAATACTGTCAAAATATTAACCACTAATTATAAAGATCCAGCTATGTAAATAAACAAATTGTATCCTATGTCAGAATAAAGCTTACCAATCAAAGTATCGTTATTTGAGAGTGTAATCAGAATCAAATGTTTCTAATTTCTTGGTGTACGCATTAGTGTCTCTTCTCAGTTTCAACAATATGCCACCTAACATATGGCCTTTATTTTTCTATTTGGAAATGACAGAAATAAAAATAATAATCAGAAGAAACCATAGGCGTGGTACTAGTTTTTTTTAATTCATAGAAATTAAGTACTAATGGTTTTTTACATTGCGGTTTAATGCTATTAGAAACGAAAAATACGGGTGACTACCACAAATATATGATCTGTTCAGGAATACTTTTATCAAATGTTGAATCCTCCAGGATCTGTAATTGTATTAGATAATGAGGAAACGGACTGCTTGGCGAAAAGCCGATATATGATATCACTGAATGTTATAAGGAAAAGCTTTCCAAACGATTGTGTTAAAAAAAGAACTTTTGGCGATTGTCAATGTCAATAAAGGACCCAAAAAATACGTTATAGATGAAATGGTAAAGACTGAATCTGACTAAAGAATCGTCAAATAACTAACTGTATTATGGTTACCACCCTATCACTGCGATCTTAATCCTATTGAATTGGTATGGTATGGTAAAATTTTAACACCTAAAAAATATTAGTAGAATTTGCGAACCCATAAAAAAGCATACAAACGGGTTTGTTATGGGGTCATGATTTATTACTGTTAGAAGCAAGTGAACCAAGTATAGTTAAGAGTAGTAGGTATTACTTATATTTATAAATTGATAATAATCAGGTGTGAAAATATACTTTTAACTGTAATATAAGCTTATTAAGCTTCTAACATATATGATTTTAGATCTCTTACATATTTCCTTGACTCAATCTTTATGAATGCATCCTATAAAATTTGCCATGTAGTATTTTAGTTTTTCTTTGATGTTCATAATTCTCCTGATTGATTGGTGTGGATATCAATTATTGCAGTCGGAAAATAAGAAGTTTGTTACCATTTTCTATTACTTTTACTTTGCAAGATATTGCATACTCTCCTTGCGAGGACCAATTGATTTTAATGTCGTAAATTATGCTTATAGTCGAGGAGATAGCATTTTATGGGGTTATAGTACAAATATTTTGATAGCGGCTACCATTATGGCTATAGATACACTAGTTACTACAAATTGAGGTTAATAAAAACAAGCGGTGATAAATCACACGGCTCGATTAACAAATTAAGGCGGTGACACGAGTGCAATAAATTATCAAAGTGGCTTGCAATCACTTCCTTCTCGTAGTTGTATACTACCTTACGCCCTTCTCTGGTGAGCGGGCGACCTGAACATATATTTGCGCGGATAATCTTTTTATACGCATTTTTTTGCGCCATAGACAATTGAAGGCAATTAGACTAATTTCATTATCTGCATTCAAACATTCAAATTGATATGCGTCCAATGAAATAAATTAATAAAGAGTTAAAGTAGATAGTTCAAGTCATTGCTCTGTTTATAAGTTTAAGTTTAAGTTACTTCATTGCGTTTCTGAACGTGTATTTATTATGCATTTAAATTTACTACCACTTAAGTGGTTAGGATATATATATATATATATATATATATATATATATATATATATATATATATATATATATCCTAACCACTTAATTGGTAGTATATATATATATATATATATATATATATATATATATATATATATATATATATATATATATATATATCCTAACCACTTAATTGGTAGTATATATATATATATATATATATATATATATATATATATATATATATATATATATATATATATATATATATATATATATATATATATATATATATATATATATATATATATATATATATATATATATATATATATATATATATATATATATATATATATATATATATATATATATATATATATATATATATATATATATATATATATATATATATATATATATATATATATATATATATATATATATATATATATATATATATATATATATATATATATATATATATATATATATATATATATATATATATATATATATATATATATATATATATATATATATATATATATATATATATATATATATATATATATCCTAACCACTTAATTGGTAGTAAATTTAAATGCATAATAAATACACGTTCAGAAACGCAATGAAGTAACTTAATAATATTTTATTTAACATAACATATGTATATTGGAGATAGAAGATCACGGCATAGGAATTCGGTATCCTAGCTGTAACCCCCGGTCAGAAAAACTGTAATAGATTTAGTGGATAAAATGTAATAGAGTAATAAATTTGTATAAAATGTAATGTATGGTACAATTGTAACATACTGGCAACACTGGCTAGGTGCATCTGTTGTATACGCCGCAGCGCCACCGCAGCGCATTTCAAATTTGCCTCGTTTGTTGGCTTTGTCCGGGATGTCAGGGTATAACTTCACTAAAAGACCTTTTTGGAAATAAGTTTATATAGAAAACCCCTTTATTTTTTGCAATGGAAAATTTAAAATGTTTCGCTAAATTAACACGTTGAGTGGCATCGTCCAGTATAATGGACGCTGTGATTCTTTAAATATAGCCCGCGTCCAGTTAACTGGATGGCTTCATATGGAGCTTCTATAAGCATTGATGTACTTTGGGCCACAGGATTCGATTGAATATGTTACTATGGGCTATAGTTTAGAATTAAAATAATGGTCTTGCATATCTTGATCAGATGATGGCCTATTACTTCTACACCGCGGAAAACCGTAAGGTGGTACAGAAAAATATTTTTTCACCTTATAGATCAATGTCTATGGAATGCCTGTTACATATATACTCATCACCAGAATAAAACTATTCTCAACTTCCGCGAAAGAGTCGTAATAAAATTGCTTAACCAACTAGATGCTTTGCAACCAGTAAACGAAGCGGCAAATAAGGATACCTTTCATTCTTTAGAATCGATTCCTCCAACTGAAAAGGACAAAAACACCATGAAATGGTCAATGTACAATAAAAAGGGAAAAAAGAAAACAAGATATTATTGTCCAGTGTGTCCAGAAAAACTAGGCCTTTGTTTATTCCCTTGCTTCAAAGACTGGAATGCAATTTTGTTTAGAAAATATCAGTGTATTCTTGTTTCAATAAACTAAATGTTCAATAAACTAAGTGTGGAATAAACTAAAACCATAGTTTTATATACGTCCAGTTTACTGGACAGCGGGCTCTATAAAGTAAAACAGCTTGAATAGCCTGATGTCCAGTTTACTGGACATCTTTCAATAACCCTGACAACTGCCAAATTATATTTTCAAGGCTACAAATTACCTTTCTTTTATTATTAAAATCAATAATCAACAAAAGGTTCATTTTGGTTTTTGCGGTAGGTTTTTCCAAATTTCTGGTGACACTCAACGTGTTAAAAAAACACCTCGTAATGATTTCCTATATTTCATAATGATTTATTAATGTTACCTAATATTTACTCACTTTTTATTTGGTATTTATATGTCTCAATTTACTTATTCATACTGAAATAATATTGTTAATTGATATACGTATATTTTATCTTATTTATCACTCCTTATCTTACCGCTTACACTTTCCAGGAAAATAGTTTTTAGTTTAATAAGTTGCGATATAGGTACTGTATATTTGGACAGTATAAGCAAAGTCTATATAAATATATTTATGAGGTATAAGTATATATAAATCTACGGAATAAGGTTAGATATTGTCCGTAACAGACATATATGAGAATGAAAACATGCCGCATCGTCAAAGGATGCGGCTACGTTTGACGAGACAAGATCGGCTTGCGCCTCTCATCAAAGACATTGGGTTTCCCTTTGACGATGCGGCATTTTTTCATTCTCATATATGTCTCTTACAAACTATAGTTAGATATTAGACTTTCCATACATTGCTATATCTGAAGTTCTACTGATTTTTTTCTAAAGCTCTGCTGAAGTATATATTTACTACTCGATATATTAAATTAAAATTAAAGAATAGTAAACTTGGGTGAAAAACATCTTTAATAACGCGAGGGAGGGAATACGTCGTCCTTTAATTGAGTAGTTATAATTTTTTGATGTATTCCAAATTTCTTCCTGACATATTTCATTATTTGCAAATAGATACGGGATATTCTATTCTTGGAATTTATGAAACTCCACAAATATTTAGGGTTATGTTTCAAGTTGCCATCGCATTTTCTAGTGTAATTTTTCTTAGCCATTTTAACATCATTTTTAATAATTCACATAAAGCGTTTTCAATACCTCTCAAGTGGAAAACATTGCACGTAACCCTGGATGGTGTGCCCATGGCAGGTGATAAAGATAGACGCACTTATTTCAAAACAGTAGCGGATTATGATGATTTATTTTACATTTTATGAAAGCAATTTTTTTTTATTTACAAACGTGAAAAAATCATATATCAAGATAAAAAGTGTAAAATGGATGTGACGAAAAACTCGTTGCAATTTTCCAATTTTCGATGTAGCGTCCATATCTACAGTAGATACTATACCGAGTGACAAAAAGACACCTACCATCCATCTTGGATCTAATTTTGCTAATTTGTTTAGATTTAGAAAGCTTCTCTTATTTTCCTGACCTAAGAAAATTCGCTAAGGTGCAAGTTAATTTTTTTAAATATTCATTGGTACTCACTGTATTTATTTATTTCCTGCAGTCATAAATTTACGTTACATTGTTTTAAATTTGAGTATGAAGTGACCATGAAAATTATTATGCAAAAACTTAGATCCTTACAAACAATACAAACGGAGTTTTAGTGTGTACGAATACGATTAAAACATATGAATTTGAAACATGTGAATAATGTTATAGGTTTATACCAATTCTGGTTATTTTGAATGATATCATCAGCTGTTAGAAGTGTATCGCTATGAATAATAATATGCCGGTAAACGTGCCGTGAAATCGCTATTAAATTTAATTCAGCATTTCATGCTCCTTCAGCAAGGCAGAGTTCCTTTTGTAATACAATTACTCGCAATACAATTTAATGCTAGTGTTACCGACTCATCTCTCTTGACAATATACGCCGGGACCAGGATTTTAATTGCATACGTATTTATCTGTCTTGAGGATAAAATATTTTTCTGTGGCGGACATTGAAACCACGTTTCCTCCAGTAGTTTGTTTTAGGTGTCAATACTTAAATATAAGAAACAGATACAGCGGCGGCTGGTGACATTTTTGTTTGGTGGGGCGTGTGGGGTTTTTATATTTCGTTGTGCTTGCGAATATTTTCTGCATACGCACTACTTAAACTAGAAGCGTAATTAGTTTTGACCAGTACCTGAAAGCTTACAATATTATTCATATGCTTAGCCGATGTTACGTGTCTTTTTTTATCTTTCCGCCGAGATGCTTCAAATCGCGTAGGTAGGTATCCCTTCTTTCGTCCACTTAACATCGCCACCGAACAGTAAAGAAACAAATAAAGAAAAACGCATTTGTCTCTTCGCATCCGCACAACCATAACGTCTTTTCACAAATACACAGGGCACAGAGCGTTCATTTTTTAAATTGGCCGTTAAATTCAGTGAACTAAAGTTTAAATTCATGAGTGTGATCTCATGAATTTAAACTTTAGTTGGCGCATGTACAATGTACGTCAACCGTTTGAGCGGTGGATTACGACTGTGAGTGAGGGGCGAGCGAGGGCCCATGTCCAGCTAGCCCGCAATCAATGTTAATATAAGTATGAATATGAAACAATAATTAATTACATGCGGGGAGGGAGGGCTGCGGGAGGGCGCCCCGCAGCCCTCCCTCACCAGCCGCCGCTGAACAGATATATAGGCGAGAAGACTATGTGATGCAGTAGGTGCGGAAAAAAGAGAGGTATATTAATATGAAAGGAAGAAATCTTATTGCATTATTGCTATTGAAATATTGGTGAGAGACCAAAACTTTCGAAATAGAAAAAAAAAAGATAATCTGAAAAATCTTCAATATACATAATATACATTTTCGTTGTATATTATGTATATTGTGTTGAGTTCAAAAAGTAAAATTGCATATTTAGGCTATAGGACTCTTCGATATCTGGTGAAATCAATAAGATCAAAAAACACGTTTGTGATCTATTACAAGTTGAAATACTGCTTGTCATAGAGTTGGCCGGCCTTGATAAGTCTGATTTTCTGTAACCTGTAGGAGAAATGCGTACGTTTACTAATCAAATAAGAGAAGTTGTAATATCTCATGAATAAAGCTATACGAAACAAAACTGGTCAATATACCCACAGTGGCCGATTTAGCCATGGGCATATTAGGTGAACGCCTACTGCCCGCATTCTACGAGGGGCCGGAATAGTTATCCTTTAATGAAAAACCAAAATCTTTTTTAACGTCTATTCATCTACCTAAGAGAATTGTGTTTCAACGTGTGCCTTAAGTCAAACAATTAATTCCGGCATTATGTTATATATTGAGTTGGGGGTTTATATTTCTTGTTATACCTGCATCTGAATCTATTGAATCTTGTAAATAAATGTATATTATGATACTCGTTCCATCAGGCCACATTTTAATTGTTCCCATATAAAATTATTTTAGTTTTAGTCTAGGTGACAGGTAATTTATGGTGACAAGATCACTTGCAGTACTGATTTTTGCTTGCGCTTTAAGTCCTTCCGAAGGTCTTAAGTCGCTTTAAGTCTTTCCGAGTGTCACGAAAAAACACAAAACGACAAAGCAGCAGATTTTTGAATCGCATTTGACCCTCCTGAGTAAAATTTTTGGGAGAAGCTCAGGTGCGTCCAGAACCGCTATAATGTTTTGTGGGGTTTTGCGTAGTGTAGTTTTGCGAAGTGGTAGTTAGGAGATGGTAATAGCTGTCGCATTAATGGTAATGATAATATCCTTTTTTGATGTTATTATTTTTTAAAAAACAAGATACGACCCTCTCACAAAGGACGTCACTGACTTGGAATTTTTACGATATTTTTCTCCGGAGTCTCCATTGTTTACTTGGGTGAGTGTGCAATTATTTTTGCTAAAATAGTAAAAACACGTTGCAAATGAGTTATTTAATTATTGAAAACATATATAATTGCTCCGAAAAAGTTTGCCACACCCCTCAATCGAAAATCCTTGCATTTGCGACAAAAGGCATAAAATAGATAATCCTGCATTTGTGACGAAAGTCATAAAAGGCAAAGTTGTAGTGCTCGCGCTTTGAGCACTACAACTTTGCCTACGCTGGTTGCTACGCTGCTATCGTCGCTTCGTCGTAAATTTCTCGGTAGCCGAGAAAATAGAAAAATGTAAAAAATAAATTTTTGCACCTGTTCGCCTCCACCCCGCATCCGCGGGATTAAAAAAATGAAAAGTATAAAATAAAGTATAAAAGTCTTAAAAGTATAAGTGTTAAAATGCTTCAATGAAAAATCAGCGAGGTAGATGATCTTGTCATAATACCATAGGGAAAATCTCTTTGTCGCCTGGGCTATTCTGCTGTTGGTAACGGTACAAGATTTTAGGCAAAAACATGTACTTTTCAACCAAATTTTGGCTTATATGTTATATTTCCTTTGTAAGGAGTAGACAGTAGAAAACATGTCCTTCTGACAAGTCAATAGTGTCTTAATAAGAACTCAAATGATCATCACCATAACAAGGCAAACCATGTAAGGCTACTGCTTATCGGTAACTTTTGAGAGTTTTTTAAAGCCTTTTGAGTACATTAAAGAGTTTTTGTAATGCTTTTGAGAGCTCATATAATTTTTAATTAGCCTAAAAGTCTCCCAAAATATTTCAAAAGAACTTCAAAGGCTTTCAAAAAGATGATCTCATGCTTTGCCATTCTTTGATGGTACTAATTCTACTATGAATATGATACTAATGCCCGAGTGCACCGTACGTGTTAATCCTGGATTATGTTTATGCCTGACTTATTTTGACACATTCGCATACAATTGTTTGTTTCTCAAAGGCCTCAATTTTTTATTTTATTTTTTTATTTTGTGATCTGAAGAACCATACAATAATAAAATAGAAATTTTGAGAACTTTTTCACGAAAATTAGAAGGGCTTTAATTGTATAGAACACGCGTCTGGAATTTATTACATTTTTTTCTAATTCTGCGATACAATTCCCAGAATAATAAATAAGAAGTTTTTATTCATATAAAAACAAAATATAAAATAATAATGATACAATAAATTGTATTCTAAATGAAAATAGCTATTTATGTAACCAGTTGGGAAACGTACTATTTTGCATAACGAGCAGATTTCTGTGAAATGAGCGCTAGCGAGTTCCGCAAAAGGATGCGAGTTACACAAAATAGTGTTTCCCAACGTGTTTCATACAAGATTTTTTTAATTTTCACGATTTTTTTCATTTTATATTTTATGAGAAGAAAACTATGAATTTTTTACGTTTAAAAACAATCCAGTAGGCTGTAACGGTGTGACACCTCGTCACTTTCATAGCTTGTCAGGTCTAAATAACCTACTATGTAATGAACCTTACACAACCAGTTGCGTAATATTTTACTTTTCGTAACTGGTTCTGAAAAGTAAGACGTTTCCTAACGTCAAAGGGTTTTGAAAAGACTTTAAGACATGTCAAAATTAGAAAAAATACATTTCTGCAAGACAAAGTTGATTAATAGAAACAACTTATTATCTAGGTAATCCATTGAGTATGCATTTGGTGTTAGATTTAGAATCAGTTTTCAAGCTAGCAGATTACATATAGATATTTGCACACTATGTGTTAATTAAGTATTAACGTACGCAATAGATATATCTCGAATAAATGAACGAATAACGAAAATAGTTTCCCTTGGGTGAAACTTTCTCCACTACTTGACAACGGTCCCCCGTAATAGAGTAGTGGTAAATCCTCGTCAAAATTTGATTCACAATATCGAAATGCAAGACACACCTAAATTTCCGTGATATTTCTGCTGAAATAATTAATCACAATTACACTCTTGATGTGGCGTGTGGGCGTCATTAACGGAAACTAAAGTTGCCGTTGTCTTTGACCCGAGAGCTGGCCACCTATAAACATATTCAAATTACCTACGTTTATTGCTATGATTATTTATATCTTCTCAGCACATGGAAACTTGCTATCCTCTAAATTTGTGCGAATAGACAAACACATCCATATATTTCGCGGTATGTATTTATTATGATATTCGCAGAACACGGAAACGTAACATTAAATATAGCATAGTGTTTTCGTAGTAGCCGCTTTTTGAATTATGATGTCAGAAATTCGCAACAGGTTCATATCCTGCAGGACGAATTTATATATAATGTTGAATATAAACATGCGCGAGGTGATAATTTTTCACCATCTGGGCAGGTCTATGATACATATTAATGCCCTACAATTTCCTTAGATTTATTACATAGTTATAATTAGTGAAATATGATTAAAATAATGCTATAGAAATTACAAAACAATATTTCCTAAGAAGTGAAATGACTTAAATTATACTAATTAAACCCTATTCTTATATCAGGTAAAAGTATTATTTCAAATAGAACAATAAAAAAATAATACTTTTAGCAGTTAGCTAGTATGGGAATACGGTATGTCAGTAACGATAAACATTAGATCTAGTATTTTTTTTAAAATATAAGTTACATCAAGATTTGGCAAACATACTTTTGTACCAGAAAATCATGGCACGTGTTTGTTAGAAAAAGAATTGAGTATATTGACTGCAACTTCATTGCTTCAGAATGCCTCAAAAATCGGTGTGTTCATCTTTACTTGACAGTAAACAGTTAACTGTTTCACAGTTTATTTCTTGAGACTGTTAAAACCTCTAATTCCTTCCGTTATCAATAAACAGGTTACGGAAATTAATATCCAGAGAAGAATTTGCTCGGATTATTTGGAAAGTAGACGAAGTGCAAAAGCTTCAGAAGAAGCTTCTTACTTTTTCCCTGCCTTGCTTTCATTGTACATTAATCGTTTTTAGCGATTTTGATATTTTTCGTATACTTGTCCTTGCACAACTTATAACACTATGACTGACACCAAAAAATGCTGCCACATTTATTTGACTGCTTTCACTAAGTAACATACCTAATTTAATTTATCTATTGTAAACGTGCCATTAGTCTGCTATTTAGTTTGACAATTAGATAATAATGAGTTTATTTTCTTAAATTTGACAGTTTTCAATGAAGCCATTTTTCCAAAGCCACCTTAAATTATTTCAACAAAATTGTAACAGATTTTTTTTACTCCAAAAAGAGTGGTTTACGAAAACCTCCCATATAACAACTTACGTCATTCTCGTTCTATTAGTACAGCCCGTATATGCAATTGATATTTACGGAAAAAACTTAGTTCTACTAAATAAAATCTCTTTAAATAAACAAACTGGAGACGAACACAACATATATTATTTTGCTAGAACAATAAAAAAAAATCATAGTTCTACCCCACTGGGTTCGAAATTTACGGCAGCCCAAATTTGACCCTAAATTTCGGTGGTCCACTTCAAATGGAGTTCAGTGTATATTGGAACGGCTTCCGGATATCTCATTACCATCTCATTATCATCACATATTATTTGCCAAATTATTACTGCCGTCGAAACAATTAAATAAATTCGGATGTACTTAACGCTGTTTATTGATTATTGTATAATTGGACACAATATCATGAATGAAAACAAATTAAATATTGGTAAAAGTGAATAATGGTAAAAGTAAAATGCGAGTATAGTTTGTAACATAGATATATGAGCTGTATAATTTTTCTTACAGCCTTTATAGTGACGATTTACTATAAAGGCGCTTTCATTCAACAAGTTCATATGTTTTGATAGAATACTAATAACTAATCAATTTTAACACAAAACCCATCAAAATAATACATTAAATTAAAGAATAACAGTATTACTTCTATTTCAAGAACCATTGTTGACCCCACTTTACCACAAAATGGTCGTTGGTAAACATCCAGTTGATGATTAAACATCCAGATGCCAAACACAGTTGGCATTCAATGAATGCCAATGATGCCGAAGTGATACGCCCGAGTCACGTGTAAAATGGATTCGTAATATTGGAATGTGAAACATACTTATTCTGCATCACATTCACCATCCAATTGTTTTATGATATGACGAATAGCAAAATAACAGATTTTTACTAAATGCATATGAAACCTACGGTATTTATAACAAGAAAAAAACATTTTTGTCTGTCTGTCTGTTTGTTCCGGCTAATTTCCGAAACGGCTGGATTTTAATGCACTGGCAGATAGCCGATGCGGATCTTGGGCTACTTCAATTTTAGAAAAATAATTAGGGTTCCGCGCAAAACAATTAAAATCCATGAAATTGTGAGCGCAATCCGAATCAAATAGGGGGGTATACATCCAATATAATCAAATATAAACACTAGTAAATAATTAATTATTAACGTAAATCTCCCGAGTATATTTACTTACTTCAAGTAATAGTCTCCGATATTCAAGAAACTAAAGTAGCAGTGTCCAGCACCACATGAATTTATGTCAGCTTCAATAGATATATTGAATTCATCTGTTAAGATTCGATCTGTGTAATCTCGACTACATTTGTAAGAACTACGTATCAAATTAATCGGTATGTATGTCCATAGTATCTTGAGTACCATAAATGGTAAATTATAATTATAATCTAATTAAAATATAAATATAATAATTAAAATTATAATCTTAATTAGTCCGAATTAATCTGAAGCATTGTTTTAAATGATCAAAATGTATATGCATACGTGTATGTATAGAGAACCTTTTAATTTTTACCGTATTTACCGGGTTCTCTTCACGGTAATTTTTATTAATCTATTAAGTTCATCTGGTACTCATAATATCCCTCATTATGCTATCGTTAGACCTTTTAAAATCTACAAAAAGTCTGTAGGTACGTTAGTATGTTGGTATCTGATATTCATAGGATCCTCCTAAAATCTGTTTTAACATAAATGTCTGATCTAGTTCTCTTCCTTTTCTAAAACCCCCTTGATGTTCTCCCAGCAGATTCTCCATAGAGTGTTCCCAATCTTGGTTTTAGTTCTGTTGTTAATATATTGTGAGTTACATCCTGTAAATCAATCCCCCTATAATTTTCATAATCCATCTCATTTCTTGTATTTTGTGAGGATAATGGTTTTATTCCAGGTATTCGCCATTGTTCCTATTCCCCAAATATTTTGTATTAGTTTATAATTTTTTTATTTTCCTTAATATATTTATCCCTTACTTTGTTTTCTGTTACTATATCATTATCCCCACAGTTTTGTTATTTTTCATATTTTCATGCTGTTTATTACTAAAGACTTTGTAATACTCTCAAAAACCATCGTATGTAGGTAAGATGTAAATGAGTGAATGTTTTTTGAAGCTGTTCTTTTTTAACAGATTATAAAACTGTCAACATGTTGAGTAAGCATGTAGCATGCAGCAAAACTACATTTATTTTATAAACAAATGAAATGATATCATGCGTAGGTATATTTTAATGCTAGACCAAACAATAATACTAGATGCAGACACCACATCATTGATTTATATACCGAGACGAGAATGACCTTCTCTTGCAATTTATTTTGATATATTAGTATAGGTATATTGAAATTTACTGTCTAATATAATATAATTACATATTATTATGTGTCCCGCTTTTCATAAATCCGCCATATTATCTCAGTTATTAATAATGCGATTTTCATCAAATTTGGATAGTCATTGCATGTTGGAAAAATAAAATATGGATATTTTAGGATATTAGGGCTTGTTTCACATAATTCACATCATATTACTTAGATTGAGCATCTTCAAAAACCCCTTAATCCATATCCTCAAAATCTCAAAAACTGATTATGGCGCAGAAAGGAAAAATTAATTAATTTATTAAAACAATTTTTAATTTGTTATCAGTTGTCTATTTAATTACGATAACAAATAAAAATCGCAAAAGGGGTAACAGGCGATCTAGTGAGCCATGGTTCTAAAGTGATAATTCCAGCGATCCACTTCATAGGGAAATTTGTATTTAAAAAAAAAATCAGATTATTAATTATGTGCACCATCTAACTGCAAGTATAAATTTTCTCTCTGTCATGATCATAATCATGATTTTAAAAAAAAAGGGTTTTTTCCATTGAGGTTATTTAGAAAACAGAGACCAACAATTTGTTAATTTAATACGCCACACAACATGTTAATTTTTTCACTGTTTTGCTTTTTACAATTAATTAAGTTGGGGATTTTCAGCTGCCAATATCTTCAATTTTGACTAGATACCACACCGTTTGTCGTACCTAATTGTTGCCTGGTCAGTAAAAAAGTTTATCGTTCATATAGTTCACCTTGCAGGCATAGGCAAAATTGAAACCGCCGCGCCGGCGCGCCGGCGCCGTTTCAAATCACCATCTAAGAAAGTAGCAGAAACTGTGGCTTAAATGCCCCAATCCAATTGCGTTTTAAACGCCTCCATATAATATTTTTAGGTAACTTTAACGTCCTCGCAACTGCCCTCATACTACCATTTAGATTGTTTCAAAATTCTGGTAAAATGCGTTCGTCGTCTGGATAATGTCGTCGATTTAAATTGTACCTTCTTGGTCTTGTCTTGAAAACGGCTCCGGTTCTTGTATCAATTTGTTGATGTCACCAACAGTTTTGTGCCAACTTGGTGCTCGATCATGATGACGCTGATTAAATATTCGAGCAGCGTGTCGCGTAGATCATTCATTATCACCATTTCATCGGATAATTTCAACTTTTTCTTCAATTGTAAGAACTACTCTTCGACTTTGTGCCATTTTATCAATAGCTTTGATAAATGACACTGTTTGACACTGATAAATGACAACTTTTGACAATTTGTTCGAATTGTCAAATGTCAAACAAAAACTTTTATTTTATTAATGTGCTCTTTGATTAATGTGCATAAGTATAACACTGGTCGGCGTGCTTTCTGAATGTGAAGTTTTTTAAGGAAATTAATTATTTTTATCTTCTGGTCGTTCCAAACTAATTTGGACATTTGAATTTTTTATCAGAATTTGTATATGTTGAAAAGACCAGAATTAAAAAAAATATTTAGATTAGTTACCGCATTAAGTTTATCGCGAGGTATAAAAAAATGTGTTTTAATAAATTGATTAATTTTTCGTTTTTACATTTATCAGTTTTTGAGATTTAGAGAATATGGATTAGGGGGTTTTTGAGAATCTATAAAATTTTACTACGTCATTGATTCTTTCACAAGTTCATGTTTTTCTTACATACGGGGTGTTATTTTGACATTGGATTTTTCCAAGATTAAACTATAGCCTAATCTGTTCTTAACATTCCCATTTCTGATTCACCTTCATATCTCTTTGATTAAAGGAGATACACATTTTTATAACTGCTTGTTTTTATTAACTTTTTACTGATAACTCAACAAATTTACAACACTTAACATACTGAACACTTTACATTAACAACACTTAACTAATATTCAGTGTTCCCTTCTCTTGCACGAATCACTGCCTCACATCGACGCCTCATACTGAAAATTAAGTTTCTCATTTCACCTGGTCAATATTTTCCCAAATTTGCTGTAGACTTTGTCCAAGCTACAGTTGATTAATTGGATGCCGAGGAAGTTCTCTCAACCGTTTTCTCATAATGTCCCAGAGATGTTCTAGTGGATTAAGATCCGGGCTTCCGGCTGGGAAGCATTGTGGGAATATCAACTTCATACAATTCTGGTACTATGCGGTCTAGCATTATTTTAAGTTCTAATATTTTGTAGCATATATCTAGGAAAACTAGTTGTTTCAATAGATTCTACAAGATTTTACGCATTTTAAAGTCCAACATCTTCTAGATAAATGTATGCTTAAGGCTTTTATATATAAATATGTTCAAATAGAACAAATATAAATAGTAGAGTAGGTTAGTGTTTTCTATGAATGTCAGTTCCGTTAAAACTAATGGCACATAAAAGTGTCTCTGTGAGAATTGTGAAGTATTAATGTTAAATTCAAGTATAAAAATACCAATTAAACAAATCGTACATCATTCTGAAGATCCTCAGTAAAGGTGAAAGAATATGTCCAGATATACAAGTGGTAAGTGTCCAGATATGCAACTGGTAAGGTAAGTTTTTCATCTTACATTGCATTATTCAGTAAGTAATCTTAGTAAGCTTATCACTTAGTACCCATGTGGCCTGTTATTCTACTTTTTATTAGGTGATTGCCTCCAACGCTCCATACCTAACAAATCAATGACATACTTATTGGTTGGCAGTATTATTTACAAAATTTGATTTTACGACTCATATATCTAAAGATTATTTACTAAAAGTCTCTTCTAATCTACACCAATCAGTGGCTTTCGAGGTTACATTAATACAAACTAACAGTGGGTATGTAAACTAAATACTATTACGCCTTTTCTGAACAGTTAAAATTCTGATATGGGTATAAAATTACTTAACTAGAACTAATAAGAGTAATTAAACGAATTAAGAATATAATTTATTAGGCTATTACACAAGGCTACAGATTAGATGCCTAAATTGTTTATTAATTTGTTTAAATTTATTCATGATCAATACAGTTAGACAGTAACATCAACAAATTGTAAAGGTTAAAGCAGCATGTTATAACCCATTCACTGTATAACGAATGTTTATTTAAACTGGTCCCCTTATGTTGTAATGAGTAATTAGTTTATTTTCTTTAAAGCATATTTACAATTTGTCTCAATCATGTATTAGCTCTAACGAATGTTATACCGGGTGGGTCAGCAGGTCGGGCCAAGAGTTCGTGTTTTCGAACTAATGTCTTTTCCCTATTTTCCCATTTTTCAACGTACCTGCAACGTTGAAAAAAAAGAAAAAAATTGTCGCTATCAAAATACATATAACAATAATACATATACGTGTCATACATAATGACACCTGAGTCGTATTTTGACATGTAGAACTAAAATATGCAAAAATATACAGCGTGTTCCAATTAAAAATCTTACTCAAATATATTCTGTAACACTAGTTAGAAACAATAGGTAGAAAATTATTTTAAACGAAGTAAAACTATGTCAGTCTTACATTGATGTGTTAGGTTAGCATAAATTGACAAGGGTTTGTGCTGTTAACCACCCCTTTTTTGGTGATATTAATCGAGAAATAAATTTATAATCATTCTCAGGGAGATATTCTATCATATTTTACTGCAAATTACGTTTTCTGCTATGCGAAAGTTTATGCATTTCTATGTCTATTCTAAGATTCTATGTCTATATCTAAGACTTGATACTAGAGGCAAGAAAACTATTGTATAACTTTACAACAGTAGGTATAACTAAACGTACGTTGGACCTATGCTTCATGTATTTTAAAAATCGAGCAGGCCATGTGGCAAAAACTATTCGGAGATATTTAACCACTTGCATTTTTATAGAATTTACTGACGTGATCAAACTTGCGTGGTTTGTAGCAACATTTTAAACAAACGTTTTGAACCCTTTGAATGCATACTTTCTTACTATTTACACTTGTTGGTGGCTAATATACATGATTAATGGAATTTTGCATAAGTGAGTCAGTACCAGTCAGTCACAGAGTTTAACAACTGTGTGCTAAGATTGTTTTTCTTTATGCATAGTATTTCAAGATAAATTACAAAAATGTAATAATGTACTAACAAACATGTTTATAAAATCTTCAGCATCGAACCGCCACACTCAAAGATTCTAACAAACTTTGTATGGCTGACTGAAATGGGTATTCAAGATATTGTGGAAGGTTACGATCAATAATAATTTTCCTCATATCACCGATACTTATGTTTTTGATTAGATTTATTCGAAGCCATAATTATCAGAAAACCTGGATATCCTACATAAATCGGAATTAATGTTCAGTGTCGTATTGTCTCATTGAGGCAAAAATAAATATATCTGCATATTATCTGCATATTGATGCAGCCTTCTTCTGTCGTCCAGTATGACAGTCACTAAAGAAATAATCAATAACGTCACTAAGTTCTTAATTATTAAAATTCTGCTCACAAGGTAACATAAATAAGCAATAGTTTTTATTATTACCACATTATTTAACAAAAATTAATAATAAAATTATCATATTATGTAACATATTATACTTGATAGATTGGGCAAAATTTTTTTTGAATTTGATGTCTGTTTTCGAAACCCAGATTCACTTCACTATATCTCGCACAGATCAATATTTATGCTGTTTATATTTATGTTTGTTAGAAAAGTCAACTCGTCAATGTCACGATTAGGATGTTTTCTGATTTGCTTACTTGGTTATACCTATGTTATCACAGTATTACTGCCCCATTAGATGTGTCCATTATCTAACCTGGAATTACTTGGAGTCGAGTGATAACTCATTCCGAATTATTAAGTTTCAATGTAGTATCAAATTAAATGATAAATACTTTCCAGAGATACCCAATTAAAAGAAACCGTGGCATCCGAGTAATAAATCTAATCGATGCCCTCTCATGCGGTGGCCAGGGTAAACAATTTTAGAGTTTTATGGAACTCTATTCATCATTGTCTTTCATAAATAATAATTGACAACTTAAATGGTTCGCGGGGGCCTTCAATGGCTACTTCATAACATGACACGTTCATTGCATTAAAAAAAGTTGATTGAACTATATGAATATACGGACGGAATCTCTAAAATTCGATCTTGAATTTTTAATGTTCAATCCATCATTAAAACCATTTAGTAGGCTTGTGCGCAGCGAGATATAATGTACAGCATATATTTTATAATTAAAGCACTTAATCAGTAAGACACATTATCTAATTTGTCTTATTGATAAATTATTTATTAATAAATGTAATAATAGAAGCTTTCGAAATTAAACGATATTATACTATAACGAAGAACTGTTCTGTTGTTAGCCATTCCCCAATTATTTACAGTGGGAACGAGAGAGGTATTTAGCTCAGTCTAAGTATATTATATGTGAATTTCGAGGCGATTTTTTTTAATAACGTAGGTACACGTTTTGTAATTAAATGTGATATATATATATATATATATATATATATATATATATATATATATATATATATATATATATATATATATATATATATATATATATATATATATATATATATATATATATATATATATATATATATATATATATATATATATATATATATATATATATATATATATATATATATATATATATATATATATATATATATATATATATATATATATATATATATATATATATATATATATATATATATATATATATATATATATATATATATATATATATATATATATATATATATATATATATATATATATATATATATATATATATATATATATATATATATATATATATATATATATATATATATATATATATATATATATATATATATATATATATATATATATATATATATATATATATATATATATATATATATATATATATATATATATATATATATATATATATATATATATATATATATATATATATATATATATATATATATATATATATATATATATATATATATATATATATATATATATATATATATATATATATATATATATACCTACTGGTGCTTACCCCGAGTAATTCATAGTAATTTGTTGTTATGTCCACATTTTATTTCCATCATCAAATGGTTTTTGTTATTTATTATAATTTCCTCAGACTTTATTTTAAGTGTACGAGGGCTTCCAATATTCTTCTTCGATAACTTTTGAATACTGAAGTGTTGTTATTATAAATAAAATTACGAAATTTGTTATAAGGTAAGTATAAATAACCATAATCACGTACATAAATTAATGTGACGGTAAGATTATCACTTGTACCAAACTAAAAATAATAAATTATGAAAGTACTAAATCATTTTCTCTCGGGCAAGAGAAACCATTCGTCTTATAATTTATTCAAAAATATTCAGTAATATTATTTTTCCAGTGTGCCATGTGTTTTCAAACACCTCTAACGCTGTTTTGATACTGGTTGTTTATAATAATATTTAAGTAGGTAAGTAAACGTTACACAATACAGGGTGTTTCATAAAAAAATGTACACAGAACAACAGTAAAATCTTGACTTCACAATATAACGATTTTCCAAGTATGATTTTAGTATTTTCCTTAGTACAATGCGAGAAATTTAAATCCATTTATAATTTTGATGAATATTGTAGTGGGCGCCACCTACGGCACCTTTCTTACGTTTAAAACGTCCCTATCATTTTGTGTCTTAATATTATCTGCATTTTTTATGAAAATATGAAAATATCTCCATGCAAAAAACACCTTGTAAGGAAAGAAGGAACACCATGTAAAAGTCTCTTCGAGTGACCGTATACGAGAAAATTTCAGATAAACATTTCAATGGAATCAATCGCTCCCTCTTATCGTTAAAAATAATGCGTTTGAACGAGACGTAACGGAAAACAGTAAAATCTAAACGAAAAAATTTCATAAGTCATAAATGACACTACTAACTTATTGATAATTATAAAGTTACAGAGTGGTTAAATTATTATGCACAGTTTGACACCCTGTATCTTAGTTATTATCAACATTTTACTAAGGTCATATTTGGCGAATCGTTATATGTGACGTTAGGATTTTACTTTGTTCATTATGAAACACTCTGAACCATTAGACTTTTTCTGATGATGTATTTTAAAATAAACATATTTTACTTTTGTTTAACGAGTCTAATGTCTTAAAAACAGACGAATTAATACATTATAAGATAAAATTCTATTTTCGTCGCCATATTAAGAACAAAGAACAGACATATACAATCTTAATTTGGTTGATTAAATTGAGACATCTTGTTTAACGATACGTTTTAATGCTGTTTAAATATTTAAGGAAATAATAGGATTGTTATCTAGTTCCATAATGAACAAAGATGTCTCCAGGACATCGGAATGCTTAAAATGTATTCAAAAATAACCGGAGACAAAATGTTATGCAAGATGGGTATTCATTCTGTGCTCTGGCGACCGCAGCAACAACAAAACTTGCAACATACACGTTTGTATACGGGATATACGTTTGTGTACAAGCGTGTCAGAAATAATTAGCGGCGTTTTGTCAGCGATGAAAAGCAAGTTCCATGCAAAGCCTTATACTAATTTTATGCATCATATGTTAGCGTTGTGGCACCACAATACGCCACGCGTGTCATAGGTGTTAACAACATGATTAGCCCGTAATCCGTGATTACTATAAGAAATTAAATTAATCCTAGTAATTACAGGTACACAATGACCAAAAAATTATATTAAGCTGCGGCTAAATGGATAATCACTTCCGTCAGGTATAATCCTAATTGGAAGAAGAAAACTTTTGTATAAGAAATAACAACTGAGAAATTAGCTATATAGGCACAGTGACATATATTCATTTGTTTTGTATAGTATATCCAAGCGCAGTTGAAACATCATAAAAAACGGAAGATGAAGTAGAGCACGGGTGTTTGGAAACATGTTTTTATGTTACAACTAAGCTTGAAAAAACTATACGTTACTATACGAAAAATGAAAATTATATGAAAAAGCTATATAGGTGTAACAGGTGTATGGCGAATATAAGGTATTATCCAAGCATTGTTGTAATATTTAACTTTGTCTCCCTACAACTTCTCACCATGTGAGCTATCAAAATCATCTGAAAAGCTGCACTTGGTTTAACTTCTAAAGCGTCGTACATACTACAGATGCACGTGTAATGCAACATGTGTGGACGAGTGTTGCATGTTGCAGTGAACTTTGATCGTCGAGGATCGACTTGCAGTCGGTTTCTGGTACAAACACAAAGTAGCGTGCTGTTGCAGTATGGACGGGTTAGTTGGCAGAGCAACAAGTGTAGAAATGTATGCGATCCATCCTGTTATTTTATACATGGACGGCGAGTGGGATGAAGAAAAGAACAAAAGTTCATTCTCGAGCAACTCATGCAAAACACAGCGGAAACACCTAGCGATGTATGTGGCTATTTTAAAAACACTATCCACGTTGCGTTACATGTTGCGCCTATAGTCTGTGCGAGGCTTAATATTTGAGTTTGAACATCTTGTTCACAAATGGTGGGGAAACCAAACTATGGTGGAACCAAAAACATTATTCATTTAAGTACTACTGCTATTAAAGTTACTATTATTTACACAATCGAAGTCGTTATTAAGCAATTCAAGATTATTATATTTACAAATGCTTCTCCATTGTTTCATTAGAAAGTTCACGATTTTTATTAAACATGGTGGGCGGTAGTCTCGAGAATTACATAAACTAAAAAAGTAAACTACGTTTACGGATGCTCAATTTAAGTTATTCTCAGCATATTATACATAATATAATGCTTATACGCTACTTTTTCTTTTTCAAACCATCTTTACTAATGTACAGCTGGTTTCAGTAATATGATATCTGAAAATGTAAAATCATCATTAACAACATATATTGTCAAAGTGTAAATAATCATTGTTGATAATATGTGGGGTTGATCTGTTGTTTTATCACATTAAATATGATTTATGAAGGCTTACGTGCTTTGCTATGATACAATCATCAATGGTTTCTAACCATTCAGAAATGGGATTACTGTAAATGATCCACGTCGAAAGAACTGTTCCAACTGCGAAAAAATTGGACACATCAGGGAAAATTGCTGGGTTTTGAACTCCGTATCCGAAAACACTGAAGTACAAAATGATTTATATAATGTGCCTGTCTTGACAAATGAGACGAATAGTGTTGCGTGCATAATTAGTATAGACACTGGTAGTTAGATTAATGTTGCAAGTATTAAACTTTTAGAAGAATTTAATATTAAGTTAGAGAACCCAAATACGTTAATCAGAGGTTTTAGCAACCAAAAAGAAACTTTTCACGTAAATTCTGTTCATTTTGTTAGTTCATTTTGTCGGGGTAGAAATGGGTATTACTGATATAATAACCGATCAATCAATTATAAATAATGAAAATATTGAACCTAAGATAACAGGTAGAAAGGTTGAAGTAAAAAACAACCTTCTAAATCACGAACCTTTGCAATATTCTGCTACACATAAACATATTTAATAAGCTAGTATAAGAAATAAATAAATAGTAAAAATAAATAATAGTATAAAAAATAAGCTAGTAAATAAAAAATCCACATTTTCCAGAAAAATAAAGATATCGAGGTGAACCAAAAACCAAAATGTTAATAATATATATGACGTGATAATTAAAACTTAATTTAGAACAATGTACTGTTTCGCCACTCCACAAAGTGTCTTAAAGTTATGGTAAAAAACATATTTTTGTTTAAACCTGTATATTATAAACGTACGTCTATTGTTTAGTATAATTTATTTACAATATTCTTCGAATTTCATTTAAATCCGACATCAAATAAAAAAGTTATTTGCGATTGAAATTTATCGAAAATTTGCGTGGATCGATTATTTTGCCTCTGAGTGTAGTTGCCTTGTTTTAAAATAGCTGCCTGTTTCTTGTGCGCCACTGATCATACACTATAAAAGAAAGTTAGCGGTCGAATGAAATGACTCCAAGCCAAAGCCCACCTTGATTTTCTTCCCGACTACAATAATAAATGAACAAGTCGTTTAATTTATTACTATTCCGATACATGTGTAGACAGAAGTAAAAGACAACCGGTAAAGTATGAATGAACGTATTGAATGAACACCTCCTTACTCTCTAAACTTGTAAATCGTGCTCAAGGTTTATCTCCTTCCTTCCTGTTCTCATTTTACAACGAGCTTTCCTTATCAGCATTCCTTTAATTATTGTAATATATATATCTGCAGAACACCAAGCTATTGTTGCTGAAACAAGCACGTGTCAGTAGTGGCAATTCATCATCTCAGTCATAATGAAATGGAAGTATCTATTTTCCGATTTAATTATTTCTACAACTGGTTAACCAGGCATTTACATATAAATAAGTAATTACCCAGTAAAAGATAACTGTTTCAGATTGTCGTTCAAATTATGTATGTAAATATTCTTTGACAGATTGATTAATTTTGTTTTTTTGTCAGCACGGGACTAATTAAAGGGCATTTATCATTTTTATCGAATAATGTCACGTTTTGGAGAAAATTTAAGCACCCAATCGAAGTGTAGCTGATAATGCTATAATCAAGGACGTTTCAGAATTCCTTGTCTTATTTTCCAATTAGTCCTTAGATTCCACCTGCTTATTAGAGACATTAATTAAGTATTGTGATATAAACTTATTTATTTATGCAGAAAATAAAAGATATATTGCGATAATAATTTCGGTCTTGTTAAAAAGATCCGGAAAGTTACGTGTAATTTCACTTATACTCTCATGTCTCTCACACTCTCTCAATATATCTGATTATTCATGAATTCATGAATAGGCTTCACACCTATTGCCCGATTGCGTGTTTTTCTGTTTCTTTTGCGTGAACAGATTAGACAACGACCTGAGGATTTCTCCTCAATTGGTTTTACGTTACAACTCCCCAACCCGGGAACTACTGTAATCATGTGATATCGAATTGGTTGCTGGATCCTGTCTTTACTTTTATATCTTCTAATTATTTGAGATTTTAGAAGTTCCTTTCCAAGACAACAAAAATTCACGCCTGGCATCCAAATAATATGACTTATTCCAATCAGGATACTTTAGTCTCCATAGAATGAAAGAATTTAGGGCTGCGGTATCAATAAGATGAACAAAAATAACCATTGGCCATCTGTTTGTCATTCATCGTGGTATATTCTTTTACCATTTCGAATAATGTCACGTTTTGGGGAAAATTTAAGCACCCAATCGAAGTGTAGCTGATAATGCTATAATCAAGGACGCTTCAGAATTCCTTTTCTTATTTTCCAAATAGGTCTTAAATTCCACCTGCTTATTAAAGATATTAATTAAGTATTGTGATATAAATTTATTTATTTATGCAGAAAATAAAAGATATATTGCACTAATAATTTCGGTATTGTTGAAAAGATCCGGAAAGTTACGTGTAATTTCACTTATACTCTCATGTCTCTCACACTCTTTCAATATATCTGATTATTCATGAATTCAAGAATAGGCTTCACACCTATTGCCCTATTGCGTGTTTTTCGGTTTCTGTTGCGTAAATAAAAGATATATTGCACTAATAATTTCGGTATTGTTGAAAAGATCCGGAAAGTTATGTGTGTAATTTCGCTTATACTCTCATGTCTCACTCTCTCAATATATCTGATTATTTATGAATTCATGAATAATAAGATACATTCCTTAGAATAAGATTAATAATTGTGTCAGTTTTCACCAGAATCGATTATTGAAATGAAGGTAGAAACATGAAAAGTTCTATTAGCGAAAAAACTTGACTGGCACTGCGTGAGCCAGTCGCCCACTAATACTTGGTAACACGTCAGATGAGTATTTTGTACAAAAATATTGACGCTATATCATCCCTGCTGTGCTATAAGAATATTTACAACTTTCAAATTTGATAAGTAGAAATCGATTACTTACAGATATAGGTAGATTATTCGCTGGTTGGTAGCCAATTAGTCAGAATGAACTTAGAACTTTTATCAATGGTTCAGGATTTATGCTACAAATTTGTAAAAAAAATTTATGTCGACTCATGGTCTAGGAAATACATAATTTTAGGTTTCAAAATTCATGGTAGTTCGGGACATCGGCTTGTTTTATATTTTTCGGGTCGCTGAATCCGATTTTCAACTTATACCCACCAAATATTACCCCCGCAACCACCTTCCCAAACTTTAATAAAAAGAACGAAAAATAGTTTTTTGGGAAACCATTTTTTTATTTAGGAATAAAATACGTACAAATTTGAAATATAGACAAAATATGCAACAAAAAACGTCCTAAAACATTCTGACGTAGGACTGGACGTTGGGGGCACTGGCGTGCCTTGAAGCATGATCATTAGCGACTCAGGGTATCATACGCCGAGTTACGCACTTCTTCCGCTTAACAACCCACCAACCCACCTCGTTTACGTTCGCTCCCCCTTCACCCCCTTTATATTTTATTTTAACCCCCACCCTCCTTTAATATTTCTTATTTTTCAACATCTGGAAGTCCCCCAACCCTCAACTTTTCCTCACTCATTAATAACACATCTACATATTTAAAAAATATAGACTTTTATAACAAATTAAAGTTATTGACAAAAGAAAAGTAATACTAATAAAGATAGAGGAAGTTAAAAATTGGATTCAGCCATCCAAAAAACATAGAGTAAGCCTTTTTACAGAACTACCATGAATTTTGCATGCTAAGATCCTCAATATGGTCTCTATTGCCTGGATTATCGTAGTATCTCCATTGTCTTCTTGGTAATGATTATTTAGTCTCATTGTTAGGTATCCGCAATGGTTTTCAGGTGTCTACTGACACTGAAATTTAACGTACACTGGCCTGATGATTTATGGTACTATATGACTAGATCTGACAAATTTAGAAGCTGTCTTCTTATTTATATGCACCTTTTCACCGATGCGTTGCGTGACGGATGATTAACCTTTCAGTACTCGCGCCAGCTTTTTTTTTACTATATAGAGTTCTCGCGTGGGGTATCCAAATAATCCGGTTTTTTATACATACAAAATAAGAAACATTTAGATTCATTGCAATTTTAAATTGGTACTTAAAAATATATTTGCATGATTATTTGTAAAATAGTGTAAAAGTACACTTTAAAATTATTAACATTATCATATTATCAAATCATTATCATAAGAACTAGCAAATTGCTTTAAGCAGATAATTAGTCTGAGTATTTACTTCCAATCGCTGTAATCTTTTTTAGATCATTTTTTATGACAGTTACTGCAAAAAAAGTCTTCTCATGGTAGTTACAAATCCAACTATACTGTATCCAACGAGAGAATGGACTTGCACTCGAGCGAAAATTCGTCTGTTTTGGTCAGATCTCCGCCCCTTAGAACATCAGTTCAACGCCCTCAACGTCTTAATTGGTTCAGCAGGTAGCCAGGGCCGGCGCCTGGGTCCGATACCTACCTGGTACCTAATTATATAAAGTACCTACTACTGCCTACCTATTCACAGTTTGTATTTGTAGTCTCGCAATTACGGTTATTTTAGTTGTGTTGTTTACGGTTGTGAAATAAGTTTTAAATCTATTATAAGAATGGCAGCAGCCAGAGACGAGATAAATCCACCATTATCGCCAATTAAGAAGAATAAAAGAGGCCAGGTAAAGAAATATAATAATAAATATGTTTTATTTAATACGCATACTATTCACCACCAGTAACCGTGGTCAATGATTTATTTTTGTTTTTAATTTTAGGTCGTGCATCAAAGTCAAAAAATAATTATAATAAATTTATATAAGAAATTAAAGGAAGACAATCCGCAAATGTCGTACGAAGAGACAGTTTTAACACTAACCAAACAAACGGGCATCACGGGAAAAACTACAATGAAAAAAATTTTAGCAGAATATAATAGAACCGGTCAGGTAACGGAACGGTAAATTTATGTTAAATAAATAAAATGTTTTCATGTTTTCAAAATAAAATTTATTTCACCTACTTACGAATTTATTTCATCGAATGAGCTATTACCTTTCTAGGACATAAACAACACATTCTCTTGCCAATATTTGATTCAACTTGCTCAGTCTCTGTGTCTCCTGTTGCTCTAAATGCTGGTTCTTCAATATTAAAAAGCACCATACCTCGTTTATTTATATTCCTTGGAATATTTTGGTCTGTATATCCTTCGTAATATTTGTGGTCGACCACGTTCTACTTTTCAAAGAAAATAACTTTGTAGGTTTTTTGAATATATTATTCATTGCGAATATATAGATAGCATAGCTATTAATCAGATAGATATTAATCCTGCAATATTCAAAATGCTGTAAGTAGCCCGCGTCGACCGACCTCGACCTATCTTTACCGACCTCGTCATCGTGATGCATCGTGGAGATCAATAATGTGTTATTATATTTTTTAGGCATACGTGATATTAATGTATAGGTATCATGAAATGCATACACACTATGATCTGGTCTAGACCGGGTATTTGTGAATTCCGCTGGTATCTCTTCTCTATTTTTCGCGCTATATACCAATCATGGTTAGCTTCTCTTTCATTTTAGTTCTAAGCCAATAGAGCGGTATATTTGATGCTATAGCCAATAAGCGGTATATTTGAAATCCATATAAATATTCCGCCCTGTGTCTTCTAGAGGTTCAACCAGATATGTTGAAAAAATTCAACATATCCTGCTTTATTACTGACTACATATATATATATATATATATATATATATATATATATATATATATATATATATATATATATATATATATATATATATATATATATATATAATATACATTCAAAAATGTTTATATCTCCATAAACATTAACATCAATGTTCATCTAATGTTTTTTTTTGTAATTGTAATTACTTGGAAAGAGATAAAAAGATTTCGGCTTTTTAGAATCCCTAACAAACCATATTTAGGTAGGTTTCGTTGAAAGAATTAAATATTTAGCCGATAATTATTATTGCTAATAAATAAATTACTTAATTTAGTACCACATCAAACACTAAAAATCAAAATAACTAGGAAACGCACAGGAATTTCGAAACAGAAGAAGGGACATTATTTTTGTTAAACTGTATGTAGATAATGAAAATAACAGTTTTTTTTAAATAGTCTTTGGCGTAGAAGTTCTGTTTACGAAAGGGGTGGAGCACCCCTTCCACCCCGCCACTGTGCAAGTTTTTGAACATTCTTACCGCTTGTTTTATGCGCCTTAATTAATAGGCATTATCCCCCAAACATGAAAAAATCTAAGCGTTCGTTTATAAGTCATAAAGAAAATTCGAGAAAAAAAATATAATAACGACATTACACTGTCAGAGAAACAACGGCCAATATCTCTAAAACTGTCGTAGTTAGAGCAAAATTACAAGAGATCAAAATTGTTACTAAGGGGCCGTTATTTTAGAAATATGTATCAGATAATGTCAGTGGCGTACGAAAAAAAAGTTCCATTATGCAGAATATCCGAAGTACCCGAAAAAAGTAACATCCACTATAGTATTTTCGACAGGAACAATACAACATGTTGATCCTATGCAGGTTAAGATATGTGTAAAATATTTAGTGAATATATCATTCCGTTCAGAAAATATTACACATTAATGTAAAAAAAAATGAAACTTTAACACCTTGTATCTTCCTTAGGAAGCTAGATCGGCTAGATCGGCTAGATCATTCCGTTCAGAAAATATTACACATTAATGTAAAAAAAAATGAAACTTTAACACCTTGTATCTTCCTTAGGAAGCTAGATCGGCCATATATTTATAGGCACTTTTCTTTTTAAAAACGTGCGTTCTATCCCCTGTTAAAGTTTGTCTACAAAAAAGTGACTCACCCTGTATATATATATATATATATATATATATATATATATATATATATATATATATATATATATATATATATATATATATATATATATATATATATATATGTATATATATATATATATATATATATATGTATATATCTATATATATATATATATATATGTATATATCTATATATATATATATATATATATATATATATATATATATATATATATATATATATATATATATATATATATATATATATATATATATATATATATATATATATATATATATATATATATATATATATATATATATATATATATATATATATATATATATATATATATATATATATATATATATATATATATATATATATATATATATATATATATATATATATATATATATATATATATATATATATATATATATATATATATATATATATATATATATATATATATATATATATATATATATATATATATATATATATATATATATATATATATATATATATATATATATATATATATATATATATATATATATATATATATATATATATATATATATATATATATGTATATAGAGTCTCTCACGTTGTGTTCCACAATATATTTCTAGATTGTATGTATACATTGTCTTTGCGTCTATCAAACCATATATTTTGAGTTCATATTTATTTGGCTTGCTAGGAATGTACTGTTTGAATGATCATCTTCCCTGGAATGTAACCAGTTGCACATCAATGGTAAGGTAACCACTTGGTTTGACCGATAATTTACACTTCGCGGCAAAACATCCGAAAATATCTCTTATAGATGCTATAAAGAGTGAGCAGTGTATGAATGTTTTGATTTTTTGCATTTCCTATAGTGCCTGGCACGCTCAACATTAGACTGTACACGTATTAAATATAGAGCTATTATATTGCCATCAAATTTAGAAAATGAGGCCCAATAAGAAAAGAACACTACCTACAATAATGAGCTAGTCATGTACAGATCTGCAGAAACTTGCTCCTGTGAATGCTTTTGCACGAGTCAGAACTAGGTTTATATATCTTCATTTTCTAATACCATAAGGTATATATACGTATCGTCTCTTAGATACAGTGATATTTTTGCAACATAATCACATTAAAATCTCATTATATTTTCATTTTATACATTTATAAATATATGTTTCTATCTTAGGATCTATTGCTAAGCGGTACTTAAAATTCACAAACCCCATTTATTTTGCGTTATCTGAATGTAAATATTAGTTCTAATTATCTTTGGTTGGTTTTGCTTATATTATTTTGACTGGCATTAATATTATCATACAATATATTAGATACGATCATACTTTTTATTTAAATAGTTGTTCGAAACGTCATGCTGAGATATATTCACGAGATATAAATATGCAAACACTTTTTTAATTAAATAAGTATAATGCAAATACTTTTTTATTTGAATTATATTTAGAGATCGAGAATTTATAGGTAAGTTATACGCGTAAGTTTTTCTAATTGTTGCGAAAGATTTTTAGAGTTTAATTTTCAGTAAAAATTAAAGGGGTCTCCCTTTTTTTATTTAAAAAAATAGTTTTTATTTATTTTCTCCACGGTGGAAGAATTTAAAAGAATAAAATTTAGCCTACAGCTTGAACTAATAGAGTTTGTGGCAGTTTTTGTAACTGAGATGTACAAGGGTGTAAAAAATTAACCCCTATAATATTTTTCATCAGAAATGTTTAACGCGTCGACATTTATATATTTAAAAGTTTAACATGCAAAGATGGCTTCAATCTGTAACAATATATCTTTTGTGTATTTGTTTTGTTGTATACAGTTTTATTCGAAATATTGATAGTTTGCTTATAAAAAATTAAAATTTTACCCTACCCATTGTAAATAAATTCACCGAGGGCTTATTATTGGGTGAAATACTTGACTGGTTCACCCCACTTGACGTTTCACCCCTCAGTGAATTTATTTGAAAGGGGATGTGTATAAATTTAATTTTTTATAAGTAAACTATCAATTTTACGACAAATACTAGAAAGACAGAAAAGTTGCATATTGAAGCTGTCTTTGCACATAAAATTGAAAAAAATGAAAGCCATCCCGTAATTTTTGCTGAAAATTCATCTTATAAAATACACAGAACATGTTGTGCATAAATTAGAAAGAATCACAATTAATGCCTACTTATTATCACGACCATCAGAAACACGACGATTTTCGACCTGTTTTACAGTTGCATCTGAACAAACCATAACCAGAACAATTGGATGACATATTTTCTGCAGTCCGCAAGGATATTTCCTTGTCGTTAATATCATTTTATTCAGACATGAACTGCGAATCTGTTTGGAGAAGTAAATTTTTTTGAAAATAATCAATTAATTGGTCCTTTCTCAGTACTGAATTTGTATAAGCCATCATTATTAATATCAGAAACAATAGTTAATACATTTCTTGGGGTTAATCGATCTCTATCAACATCCAGCACTCGAATGAAAACATTTTCTTTCATTTTTTTAAAGAAGCCTGGAGCATATCTTTAATTTCTATTTGACTCGTATGGCATATTTGTTGCTTGAAATGTCTTTTCTTTTTATTCAATATTTCTTTCGGTTTTATTCTTTCGGTTAACTGATAATGCAAATTGCTGCCAACTTTACTTTTTTCTACACTAATACTTTCTTTCACTTTTCTACTTTTCTAAAGATGTTATTATTGTCCACTATTTCCATAATTACATTTACATCTATCCTTGTCTTGATTCTCTGAATTCTCTTGGCAGGGTTTGTATTTTTGCTTTCATCCTTTTTTCATTGGGTAAGTTATCATCATCGTGTTTGTTTTCCATGCTATTTATTAATTCTTCCAAGTCTCCTTCATTTTCTATATTATCAAGGATTTCTCTCATCTCCTAGGCCACGCTGTATAAATATTGTATAAAAATTTGACAAATGTGAAAACAACATGAAATTGGCAATTGTCAATTAATCCAATAATTTCGGGAGGAGCGGGCCGGATGCCTTGGACCCCCTGGCTACTTTACTGCAGATTAGCTTAAACTCATGAACAGTTTTTAAAACAACACTACGCCATGTGAAGTAGAAACTACCGTTTATTTACACTGTCCCACCGATGAAAAATTAAGTGTTTTATTATATCATCATGCAGCCCGAATCCATGTAATATATAAATCACATCTTGTAAAATATGAGTACATGTGTATTCTAGTTCAACACTAATATATACGAATACTATGGACTACTAAGAATGGTCTGCATATTCGTAACTTGTAATATTTTACGTAGGTTTGTACGTGCAGATGTAGGTATACGCCAACTTACTTCTATCTAATTGTCGCGGAAATACAGTGTTTTAGGAGTAACGATTTCAACGTTCATAAATTCCTTCACTATTCTGTCGTTAAATCGCAGTGGGCTATTGATTAAAACCATTTATAAATTATCCCTTTGGACTGTTGGTGAGAAATTGCGGATAAATGTAAATCTGCAGAGCAGTTAACACGGCTATAATTATTCATATTTCACAATGTGGTACGAACTCCGGGCGATCAACTATCAGCAGATATGTCATCTAGTGCATATAAATGAATACGCTCCATTTAAAAGAATGTTAACTTCTCAGTTTTCTCCTAAGGCTAGTGGTTGATGTTAGTTATTTAAAAGAAATCCTTATGATAATGCAATTACAAAGCATTGTTTGTTTTGTGAATAAAACTTATATACTAACACTAGTAAAATCATTAGTATCGCTAGGTATATTATTATTAATATAACTAATAATTATTTTAATTTCGTACTAAGTTGCTGTACCAATGTAGAACCCTCATAAGTAGATAAGGTAACGTATGCCCTAAAATGTGGCACCAAATTCGATGGCTAAATAAAATATAAATGAGGAAATATTGCCTTAAGAAACAAAACATTGTTCACTTCAAGACGACCTTAGTTTATTTGAATTTGTGTCTATAAGACACAATTAATTAATTTTAATTAATTAATTACCTTAAAGTAGAACTATATTGACCTATGGTGTATTTGGAGCACTTAGTCGTTTTCGATATATTACCTGTCCAACGATATTATGCAATAAACAATATCGTTGGAGATGTATGAGTAAGTGGTCCAAATATACCTAAGGCCTACTACGTATTCTACGATGCTGCCCCCGTCAAGCGTAAGGTGTGTGAATTTTGCGAATGAAAATTAAATAATTACTTTTCTTAGGTGATGAAAAGTATTTCACTTTAGGCAATTCGGAAATGAGAGGAAATGATGAGTTGATTATGAACAACGTAGGACCATGTTAGAGAAATTCGCTGATAAAATCCTGTCTGGTGTGCAGTTCTTTGAACAGCAAGTGCTTTATTAATAATTGTCTTTCAAAATTGCTTTAATTAATGAAATATCATTCTGAACATAATACCACATACCATTTGACAACACTACATACATTTTGTTCCTAAAGAGGATAACCCTGGGTAATTATATCAGGCTCAAATTATCAAATGTTTTTGGGCGTCACTGTCACAAACGGTTTATGATGGAGGGTAGGAAGCCTAAAATGAGGAACAATTAAGATGGCGAATTTACGAAAAAGTAAGAGAAGTCGTTTTGGATTCAGATCAGCAAACGCAAAAATAACGTGTGATTGTAGAGTAATCTTCACTTATGTTAAAGGTACTCTATATCAGTTGATCAAATCTCGATAATAACGTGAATAATAATGGATTTGATTGGAAAAACGGTTGAAAACATCTGTTCAACTATATTATTCGTTGCATATTTTTGGAATATATTGTCACCTCTATATATATTGAATAAAATCAATTTTCAAGATGAAGAATGACAAAGTAAAAAATTTTATAGGGAAGAATTGTTTATTTCTGTATCAGACAGGATGGAAAATTGGTCATTCCAATCTGGTAATTTTTAATATGTTCTAATTGTGAATAACCTACAACCGTGTAAATATTAATTCTAAAGCTACTTGTCAAAAATAGGTTCATTGCGAGGAGTATTGAGCTTAAAACTGGAAATTTACTGATTTTACTAATTTAAAATTATCCGCCTATATATAGTATAGAACGCCCTTAAGATTTGTATTTTATTTTATGACAGCATAAGAGCTAATAAATTTGTCGTTAAAAAAAAAGATAAATATTGTGTGCCAAAAGTTTTAGGACACACAGTAGTTTGTTGTACCTAGTAAACTTACGAAAAATATCAATATAAATACATTCAAGCATTTAGGTACTTATATTATATAAGGCCGTAGAAGGTAATGTCTGTAATTTTATTTAAATTCAGACTTCAATCTCTGAATTCAGAATTCAAACTGTGACCAGGCTTTAATCTATTAATCCTTAAAACATGAATTTATTTCTATTTCCGGTTTTTGATTTATAACACGAAATGCCCAGGGACAAAAATATTTTAGGACGCCACTGGAATACAATGCCGTATGACATTATTTCCATCCATAGACAATACGTGTTATAAAGCAAAAACCGCCAATAAAAAAAATACATATTTTTAGGAAAATAACGTTATGACATCTTTAGTTCAATAGCATATTCCAAATATATCACAGACGAATACAGTGGAGTCTGAAATTATTTTCGTCGTTGGCTATTATGTGTTATAGGTAAAGCATAAACCAGAAATAGAAAAAAATAGCATATTTTACGAAAAATTACATTATGATGCACGTAGTTCAATGGTATACTCCAAATTTGTCGCAGACGAATACAGTGGCAGTCGAAAATATTTTTGTCGATAGGAATAATAAAGTGTTATAAAAAGCAAAAACCGGAAATATGAATTTAGATATACACTAATATTTTATATTTAACTCAGACTGTTCTATTTGTACTTTCATATAGGTATTTATTTTAATACTATTAGGATTACCATAATAACTATATATCAAATAGCTGAGTGGGAAAGATAATTCCATTCGTAAACAATCTAAAAATTGACTACATATTCATTAATATTATGTATTCATTACAAATAAGCTTCTAAATAAGGATATTCGATTAACTCAGGATGTAAGTATTATCTGAAGATGAAAATGCGCTAAATTAATAATTTATGATTACAGTTGTATTGGCAGCAAAATATCATATGGAACAAATATCTCTGCCTTCTTTACGTATTCATCTACATTTATATAAATATAATTTATTTTAAATTTTAATCTTCCTCACGTTTTTTGGAAAACATGTTCTTGAGGCATTCTGTAATTTTATAAATAATATTTTTTTAAAAGAGTGAAAAATAAACAAGCGACATAATTTAGTCGCGTCTAAGAGTTTGCCAGGTGCTTACAAAATTATGTTTCAAAAAATTCAAAAAATGTATTTGAGGCACGAAATTTTAGCAGCATCTTATTTATGACTAAAAATAAATATTTTGAAAAAGACAGGTCATTTCGGTGGGACATTCTACCTGCCAGGTGATCGAGAAAGTTGCGTATGAGTGTGAGTGAGCAGTGCTTATATGTAGGTTGCAGTGTGAGCTGTCTGCATCCCAGAACACTGCGGTGCTATTGACTCGGTTAAGACCACGTGACTTATACTATCGCAAGTTATTGCTAGTCGAAATTTTGGAGTAGTTATAAGATTGTTGATCGTAACTTTTTTTATTTTAAAATTTTAATAATAATAGTATAAAATAATATATTGTATTGTCAGTATTATAATAAGTGAGTTCCATACAAATGCCTTAAATTATTTGTGAGTATATATATATATATATATATATATATATATATATATATATATATATATATATATATATATATATATATATATATATATCTTATTAGCTTTGAAATTCTTTGCTATTCATATTTGTTTTGTGAAAAGTAATCTTGGGTTTGTAGCATTTCATTACATAGAGAAATAAGCAAATAGACGAATAAGAGGAAAGATATATATATATATATATATATATATATATATATATATATATATATATATATATATATATATATATATATATATATATATATATATATATATATATATATATATATATATATATATATATATATATATATATATATATATATATATATATATATATATATATATATATATATATATATATATATATATATATATATATATATATATATATATATATATATATTGAGACAAACAAAAGAAAATTCATACAATACCTAATAAAAACGGAGATACATCAGATTTTCCTGAAGTGTTATCATATTTTTTCATTAATGCGAGAAACTTTTTGTAGCAATGAGTATGATACCCATCTTTGAAGTTAGAAATCGCTAGTAAAACAATGTATGTATTTTAACCCATGCTTTTTGTAATATCCAACACTTCGTGCCTTTTGTTAAAATTCCATCGCCTTTTTCACAAATAACACACACTTATATTTCACGAGATGCAAGCTATCATATACAAAATTTTAGTAGTAAATACGTGGAATACAATTATGTGGTATTGTTCAACTGAGAATGAAAAGTTGTCATTGACAACTCCAAAATCGACTAGCAGCTTGGGGTATTGTGTCACGTGGTCTTAGCCTAGCCAATAGCACCGCAGCGTTCTGGGACGCAGATAGCGGCCGATACAGACTCTCTCTCTCACTGCAACTCAACTTATTTTAGAAAATAATTTTGCAAGATCCGGGCAAAGTTTTAGACCGGACTAAGTAATCCTTCTTGATTATTTTTTCACTCTTTAAATATTAAATTTAAAAGCATAAATATTATAGAATGCCTCAAGAACATTTTTTGCAAAAATAATCTCTTATAAATATATAGAGGTCGATTTAGCCCCGATTACCTGTTTCAAAAATTTTGTGTTATACATCAATTGGTCAAATTTGAACTATTACGCGCATATGATATTATTTATGACTGCGGTTGTCACAAGTTATTTCCTTTCATTCCAACTTTCATTATCCTAATATTTATGTTAGTATAAACAACGGTTTATTTATTCCGCCATTTTTACCGACCATTAATGTCCAGGGAATATCAAATGAACACTAGGAAACACGTAAATATATTAATGTACCACTAGCCGTCTATTGCAAAAACTGTTATATTCTTAATTTCTGTATGCGTTCAAGGAAGTAAAAATAGTTTCTACATATTGTAATTATTCCGTAACGTTACATGCATGGTTTTTATTTTAAATAAAAAAATATTCTAGAACCACTGGTTTAAATTCTTATAACCGAGCTTAAAAACTGTTATACATAACCTACCCTGCTCATTACTTGTACTATATATCTTCAACCTGTTTCATGGTATCATTATCAAGTCTGATTTGATTTTATATCAATTGTTTACAATGTATTTTTTATTATATTGTCAGTATAAATTGGATGTTATTACCACATTACACGCCCAGGAGACTTATGGTTACATTGAAAATAAATTTAATGAAAATTCAAATCTCAAATTTTTTAGTAGGTACCGAATCACTTATTCAAGTCATCTTCTTATACTCATTTTAAGGGTCATCTATTATAGGTCATAGAACTGTCTCCTAAAAAATCAAAGGCGCCGACCTAACTGACCTTGATGTATTGTTTAATAAGGTTACAATAGAAACCCATTAGACTAAGCAAAAAAAAACATTCTATAAACGAACGGTAACGAAGATAGAGGATCAAGATTGTGGCGGTATTGTTTTAGCGAATCCTTTTCAGCAATATATTTTTCATTGGGTAGATACTACATGAAAAACGAACCGAATGTGTGGGTAGATAGCCAACTTTCACATATGATTCCAAGTTGAAGCAAATCACAAAAATAATTGAACGTAGACAATAATGTCAACGAGACAATGAAGGAATTGAAAAATTAACCATCTTCAGGGCCAAGTTATTAATAATTACCAGTGACTTAAAGTACTTAACCAACCATAATTTTAAATGTTTGAAAAATAAATTCTAGCTGATTGTAAATTACATTTATCTGGACTATCGGGGTGGTGTTATCCAGATAAAAATAAATGAAAACATCTCCATTTATATAATAATGATGTAATATTATACATAAATAGATTTTATTTGATGGGCATGTGAAGCGTTGATTTATCTGAATGCTAAATAAATGGCTATCTGCTATCTGCCTATCTGCTCCATTTCCTCAAATAATGTCACAATCAATTGACTAATTATTTGGGATTTTTGATATATAGTTCGCTTCTATGAAATTATGATCATAGATGATCATAAATTAATATGAATAATTCTAATACATACCAGAAGAAGCTCATATTTGTTTTTATATATTTACTTTTTTTTTACTAATAATATTCCAATTCATAGGTCGCTAATATGGTTGAGTATACAGGTTATTATATAATATCTCTTATACATAAAGTGTTCTTGCCTTGTTTTTTGCTGATGCCAACGATATTAGCGAACTATAAACTGACCGATTGGCATGTAATTAAATTATTTAAATGAAAATGAATGTGTAATGGAATTAACTGAATTATAAATATTCAAAAAGGCCAATTTAGTAACGGAAAAAGTTCTGACAGTGTAGCAACAAGTTCATGGATTGTCAGTAAAATATTTGTTTGGTTGACAATTAATCATTACTACCAATTACCTATAGAAGAGTGGAGCAGTACAAGTTAATATAATAAATAGAGACTAAATTTATGGGCACATACATCATAAAGATAAGTCAGGGGCTCCACAACTCCACATCCCAACCGATATTAAGTCATTCATTAACATGTGATTAAACAATGTCCAGGATCATAATTGCGTACCAATTTATGTTGAAAATTATACGTATTTGTTTATATTTTAAATTGCTTTGTTGATTGGGAACGTAATAGGGAACTATCCATAACTAGTTTGTCATAGAGAAAAGTTTTTGACAATCGTTATTTAGATGTTGCTACTTACGAGTTACTTGAGTGGTTGTTATCCTTGCGGTGGTCCTCGTGGGAATCGGAGAGTAAGTGGACAGACCAGGGCAGAATCTTCGGCAGCTTGATGTCGGACAGGGTCCGCAGTAATTCCTGCATTTCGGTAACACATATGGTGGTCTGATATATTGCGGACCTTGAGGACTTGGAGATACATAAGTCTGAGGGAAGTAAGGTCTTTGATACCTTGAATTAGGCCTTTTCAATACCGGTACCCGCTGATATGGTTTGTAAAATTGCTGGGCATATCTTCGACACCTCCCTTTTCTTTTGTTAACGTGATCTAGTTTTTCGTGGTGATGTCGTACTTTATGAGTTCTGTTTGCCGAAATTATATCGCCATACGAAGATTTCACTGTAGCGTTGCGTATGTTGGCATTCTTATCTTTCATAATACTTCCTCCATTGCATAATTCGGTTTCTGGAATTTCCTTATCGTAGCTGGGATCTTCCCTAACACGCCGCTCGTTTCGAGTTCTGTGTTCACTGACAGTGTCATCGGAAAATATATTAGAATTAGAATTTTGTGTATTAGTAATAGGGTTGTATTGGATTTGGGAATTGTACACTTCAGTGTCAACAAGAAATATAGTAAGAACACCCACGAACAAAAACAATTTCTTCTTCATATTTTTAGGTTACACTAGAGTTCTTAGACAAATCCATATCTGATCACTATTTTTAAACAATACGTTGCTGATAAATTAAGGCTCTCAAAAATATAATATTTATTAATTACGTGGACTCATTCGGATCCGTCTGCAGATGTTCCAAAAGAAAAACGAGTATCACAATCTTTAAATCACCTGTTCAAAACCGGCAATTTCACACGATCTGTCACACGTGTTTGTGGACAATATATTTATGAAAGATAGGAATGCATGCTGCCCGCTCAGCTCGCGAGATTGAACTGAAGCACTACTCTCGCGTGTCGTGGCCAAGTCGCGGTTCCTTATCTGCTTCAAAGACTTCAAAGATCTCCAGGTACTGTTTTTTATACGGTACTAAATATTACTTGCAAATTTTGTGGTATTGATAATCCGGTAGTGAAAACCTTATGAGGTAACTGGTACATAAATATCGTTGTGTAATTTGGTTTAGGAATTTTAAGTTTTTGGAAATTTCGAAATATGTACTTTTGTTTACCGATAAACGTACTTTATTGATATATTCTAATTTTATATATACATTACGAAGACATTCAGTGTATATAAAAAATATATTCCGTATTGGTCAAAACGGTGCCTAAAGATTGTTAGCGAAGTGAAACAATTGTGATGGATAAAATGAAATAAAAATATTGTGAAATTCTTATAAAACTGAATGTTCTTTGTTTTGAATATAACAAAAAATAACCTTTGTGATACATAATGACAGTTAAATTGTAAAAGAGCACGAGTAAATGTGTACTATAAGTCTATTTGAAAGTGAAGGAAAATAAATAAATCTTTAAATATAATAAGTCTTTAAATAGGCAAATCCTCAATAAATGTAGACTAGGTAACCACCTGGATTTACGTAATTTCTATAAATTGCAGGCAACTAGCAAATAAATTATCTACTTTAAGTGATTTCTCAAGTTTACTCTTTGTATTATGGCCATGTGATTCGGAATAGAATATAAGCGATACGCATCTATCGGAGAAATTAAGAACTAATTTAGAATGCCTCTCTATTTGGCTTCCGATGTGTTTAAATGGGATTTTTCATATTTTTGAGACAACATATATTATTTCGTTATTGTGAATAACATGAACTTTTTATGAGTGCTAACAATATTTATATACATTTTTCTATGTATTACTGGTAATATATTATTGCGAACATCATAAAATGCGTTATAAAAGATTAGATATTTTCCGGTAAACTAACCACACTTTCAGTGACATTTAAAAATGTGGATTATGACATGTTTAATAACTAGATAATATCAAAAAATGTACTTACTTACTTATATTCTTAATAAACCCTGATTATTAACTTAAATAACTAAAATAATAATTAACAATGAAGGTCGAAGGAAAATAACCTAAAAAACATCGAATATTTTATAACGCAAATATTGAGGCAAAACTGAGAGTACGAGTTGTATTCGGAGGACAATTCAATGAAACAAGAACGTTCATTTTGAAAGAAAATCAAATAATATATAATTATATGCCAGTGTGCTGATACTTTATTTGACGTTTATCTGACATCATTTAACGTCTTCTAGTGCGCTTGGTGTAATTTCCAAAATGAACCGGTTTGGTAACGACGATTTAAGTACCTACAATTCGCGAAGAAGTAACAAATTCAATTTGAAGAATGTAATACAAAAAGATGTCATAAGACAAATTGGGACCAGTTTGATTGTTCTCGATAAAATTCATCATTTTTTTGACGTTTGTCTGACAAGAATATTGTCGCTGGAATACTCTGTTGCTTCTCATTTGGACGTAAATATTGTCGCTGTAATATGCTATTGCATAGGCTGAATTACATTGGTGGAAAACGTTGCTTTGAATTGTCACTTCAATAAAATTATGTACAATGTAAAGTTATGTAAAAAGTAGATAGTGACCCTCTATCTCCTTATTTATTTATTTATTTAGTTATTTATATTACTATTTACAGTTAGTTACATTACCATTTTTTTCTATATTAGTGATGGTGGTATGTTACTTAATAGATTAAAATGGGAAAAATTATAGTTTAAAAAAACACGCTTTAAAGGGGAAATCTAACTAAAAAGTAAGTGGGGTGCATGATATTAATGAAATATTTATAATAATTGATTTTATGCACCCCACGTTTTTCATTTTCAATAAAATCATTTTTGGCAATCACGAGTCAAACATTATTTTTTACTTTTTAGTTAGGTTTCCATTTAAAGCGTGTTTTTAACCTATAATTTATGTTTGAATTTTTAGTTCGGTGTGCTATAAAAGCATGTATTTTAGTTTTTTTAAACTAAAATGCTTTAAAAAAGTTTATATTTTTGTATCTAAATAAGGAGTTGCATGTTTTAAGAGGAGGATTAAACAAATAGTTAGATACAACTACTATCAGTAAATTCTGCATTGTGGCGAATGCGCCAATGTGATATATTTTTTAACATCTTGGTTTTTGATGATCTGATGATCCTGTTTTGAAGTAAGTTAAAATCTCGTTCAAAGATTTCGTTACATGATACATACAAACATAATACCGGTGAAACTAATAAATGCGTGTTGAAAAAATGTTTTCTGATATTAATAGTAGGTACATTAGGTATTTACGTAATACTCGTATATGCCAATATATAGATACATTCCAGCTTCATTAATTAGGGTAAAAACATTTTTTACGATTGTTTTGTATAGTATAGCATAAAACTAAGTTTGCTACCTTCGAAAGCCCTAAGGAGAACTTTTGGAAGGCGAAAAACCTCGAAATTTTGGAACTTTTTCAGTTTTTCGAATATAGCTCATAAACGACATCGCAATAAGAAAATTTTATTCTTTCCGAAATTAAAGTACACAAAATTCTCTACAAAATGCACTACACGAACTTATTTTGTGTCATCCTACAAGACTTTGAGTTTGACGAAATTTTATAACAAATCTTAAAATGCAAGATTTTGCTCAATTTCGTTACTATATTATTATTGTTATTACTATTTTTTATTTATATTATATTATAGTTTTCATTTCATTACTTATTTTATTTTATTATTTTTATTATTTGTTTTGTTGATGTACTCGATGAAGATGTTGATGTACCTACTCGTTATGCTGTCAGGGCTTCCTAAGTCCACCAAAACAATGTATACTTTATCAAACCAGGAAAGAGTGGCAAAGGGTGATACGTATTTCTCGATTTCATCGTATCAATCTTGCTACCTTCTCTTTACTCATGCATTTTCTGGCTGTGACACAACGTCGTCTCCGTTTGGCCATGGGAAAACAAAGCTATGTGCTCTCTGACGATACTCCTACCCTAAAAGAAGCCGTTTCTGTGTTCTACGTGGCTTCTGCCTCAACAGTCCAAATCAGCAGAGCAAGGGAGAAGATTCTGATGTCTCTGTACAGCGCTAAAGCCACCACAATGAGCTGAGATACCACCTCTTCGTCAGGATGTTCGCTAAGGCCAGATTCATCTTACCAATATTGCCACCAGCACTTTATGCAGCTGACCATCACAGCTTTAGAGCGTTCCTTCAAGTGCTGGCTTGGAAATAGCTTAGACCCACTAGAATGGGGGTGGAAACGAGACAGCTTTGGTCTCACCCCCATTCAAATGAAAAAGGAACTGGCACCACAGCCCTTGCTACAATTAGTATTCTGTAGCTGCATGAAAGGGTGCACCAGTGCGTGCACTTGCAGAAAATCTAGATTATAATGCACCACAGCCGACAAAAACTGCTCTAGCACTTACATATATATCATCATAAAAATATGTAATGGGCACCATAAACGATCATATAAATATCAATATAAGCAAAATCCTGCATTTAAGATTAAAATTTCGTCAAACTTCAAAGTCCTGTAGGAATGAGTTACGATGTCATAAAATTAAGTTCACATTCACAATTCACTTCACTCCAATTGCATTTTGTAGGTACCACTGGTTTTGTCCTTGCAGTTGGTCTACTTTGATTTTCGAAACAATAAAATTTTCTGATGTCGGTGTCGTTTATGAGCTATATTATAAAAACTGACAAAAGGGTCAAAATTTCGAGGTCGCAAACTTAGTTTTATGCTCCTCTTACTATACCAAAAAAATATCTTTTAATCTAATTAATGTAAGCTGGACCCATCTCAGGCTACCTATATATTGGCCTAATAACTATGGCACTAATATTAACTAAAGTTGTATTTGATGGATTTAATAATGATGGAACTAAAGCGTCCGAGAGGAATCGTAGTTATATAGGTAATACTTCATGTGATTATTTATTTGAAGAAGACATGCCATTAAATACAACTAAAGACAAATTATTAGGAAACAAGCAAAATAAAAAATAAGTGTTAATACACTTATTTTTTATTTTGCTTGTTTCCTAATAATTTGTCTTTAGTTGTATTTAATGGCATGTCTTCTTCACTGTTCACTTTTTCTTGTTCTCTCAGTCTCACTTTGTTCTTCACTCTTCACTCAGCATCACTGTCTGCTTGACTAATGTCAAGCAGACAGTGATGCTGATTGTTTAATTGTGTAATCTAGTGTAGATTGTTCCTTTCCTCATATCCTCATATAGGTAGTTGTTGTAGCAGAGGACATTAGTGTCTTAGTGTTACTGATGGCTTTAACATCTGATGATAATGAAATGGTTTTTTAAACCACCAAAAAATTAAGCCTTACAACAAGTTTATTACGAGAACAAAAACAATGTTAATAAAATATGTAAATATTAAAAAAGAGCATCTTTTCTTTATTTATGCATTCACTGGATGTGATTCGCTATATTCGCTTTTTATAACAAAGGTAAAAAAGTTTTATTCAAATTTTTAATGATGATCATAAGTTACGTGCATCAGCTGAATATTTATGGTTGAAGAGTGAAGTGAAGAAGTGTTTTTTAATGAAGGTATTAATTGTATTATCATAATGCATGGTGCTAAAAATGCCAAAAACTTTCGACGTGCGTTTCATAGCCGTGCGTGACGCGTGACGGCTCAGTCTCATTCAACACCCACAAAAATAAAAGTGCAGAGCGCGCTTAAAGAAGTTTTCACTCGAGGCGACTTTACCCGAAGGAGCGTTACATAGCCAAGCGTGGCGCGTGACGCGTGACGGCCCAGTCTCATTCAACACCTACAAAAAAAAAGTGCAGAACGCCTAAAGTTTTCACTCAAAAAATCATCAAAATCAAAGTTGTTCTCGAGGACCTCCGAAGATTGCCTGTTTTATGTATTCATTGACGCGACTATTTGATTATCTTAATATAATGTGAGAAATAGGAAGCCGTAGGACCTATTTACTGCTACATTATATTGAAACATCAGTAACGCAACAGAAGTGGTAGAATACAAAGGATTTTAATCCAACAAACGTGTTTCCCTTCAACAATTTATGCATTGTATAAAAATCAAGCTTGTGCTGTATTGTACCCAACCATATTTTTATGGATATTTAATTAAAGCCGTACTAAAAATAGTCAAAATTACTTTCAAGTGCCCACTCGAAAGTACATGTGATATCCTTTATAAATAAGGTCTGACCTTAACCTAAATAGAACTAATCTCTCTTCCACGGAAGGAGATCAGTTGGCGCAGAGCTAATTAATAACGTGACGTTAATAACAAAGCTATATACCTAACGTAGGTTTCGTCTTTATTACAGAAAATGGTATCGTATCTCTTCCTAGTAAAATTAATCCCGCCATTTAATTTGCTTATAAATAGTATATAAAAGCGGTTAATTATGAAGTTTAAAATAAAAATTAACTTGAGCTACGTGTGTGTGTGTACGACTACTGTAGTAAATTATATTTGCCGACAAAGCAAACAGTCTGCGGTTCCCACGAACTAACGAAATTTTATTTATCTTACACAAATGCAAGCAAATAACTGTTGGTTGAAGAAGGCGATAATTCCAGTTTAAGGTACAGCAGAAAGCAGAAGAAACTGTAAACATATCGAATGAATATGAATACCGATTTGTGGAATAAGTATTTATACTATTAAGTAACTATTTAATTCCAGTAGGTACCAATAAAAATGTAAAACGCGGAAAAGCACAGTTACCAACTACATTTTGAATTAAAAAAATACTTTAAAATGTACAACCATGTTACACTAAACTAAACTAAGCTTTAAGCAGCTCGTTCTAGACGACTGTAGCGGCACTTGAGTGGCCGTAGATTTTGAGATTAGCTGGAATTACTACATTGATTTCCTACTTAAAAAGAAACGAGCCTCAAGTACATGCACGCTGAGCTGTGACGGCTGTCTTAGAAGGTGGGACTAACAATGCTACTGATTTCATAGTCATATATGGACAACATCAGTTCTTAACTTCATTTACTAGTCACTCTTTGAAAGTATATAGCTCTGGAAGGAACTTATGTTCGCTTTTGTTAGCTGAAAATTTAGATATTCGGTTTGTACTAGGTGCATTTACCGAATAAATATAATATTGTGAAAAGTGACAAGAGACTCCCTCTAATATTTGTGGCTAGAACTCAGGTTTGAATAATACATGTTTTTTTCGGCATTCAATTTGTGTTATGGTATTTTCATCTTTTCTCATAGAACATTAATTACGATTTCTTAGCACACATTTCTGTCGCTTTATGTTCTCTGTACTCGCGCGTATTGGCGGCATCGGTAGTTTTGTTACTGTCGGCATTGGCTAACTGTCGGCGACGTTGGCAGATCTACGGCAAATTTTCAGCTATTTAGCAGTTAACGGTTCCTTGTCAAACATAATTCTAAATATTCTTTGTGTTGTTTTGTACGATTTAGTTTCAGTATAACACATTACACACTTAGCTTTCCACTTAAATAAACATTTTCATAAAATAAGTAACATAGTTATTTAAAAACTATGTTGACCTTTACAGGTTATATTGTCGTTTGTTTCCATAGTCTAGCTATTTTGTGAATCATATTTTTTCATAGAATTTAGATAAATTGCGATAAACGCAATAAGCAAAGGCGGGCTACTTATCAAAAAACTCATGAAAATTAGAAGAGGATTGGCGAGAACCGCATTTCATTATCTCGACAAGTTCAAAAGTTACATAGGTTTAAAAAGGGTCAAGATAATACTATGGCATCGGTATAAACCTAATAGTGTGTGAAAGATTTATCACAAATTAATAAGACTTCTAATAATACTACAATTTATTTTATGACTTCAGTTCAGTTAAATAAACACACCGTAGCATGTTCATGATATACGCGCCCAAATCACTACCGAGGTACCTAATTATTTAACATACTTCCTCACGTTCCAGTCAGCACGGAACAAGATAATTTGCATGCATTTTGCCGGCGGGCTGGCCCGTTTTTTAACCGCGAGGATTCAGCTGATCGCGTTGCTCCGGGGTTGAGGTATTCCTTGTGTGGTCCATGCATCATATTATCATCCTTTGCCGTGCCATAAGTTGGAATTGTTTTGTGGGCACGACCCGTAAAAAAATGAATTAGTTTGTGGTCGACAGCGCGTCGTACGGTAGTTGTAAATTGATTGTAGTTTAACATAATAAATGGACTGTAAAATTTATAAAGACGCTAAATTTTACACTAATCATTTCCAAGTAACATTCTCAAATGAGCGTTTAAGTATAGCTGTTATATATTTTTCATAAATGAAACGATATGTCTGTTCGGGTTCTCTATTTCTGAACAGTTTAGAACTTGCTCAGAATGGTGATCTCATTAACAAAAATTTGGAACGTTTCATAACCGGTTGGAATTATAAGAAACCTCAAACACGTTTCCACATATCTAGTGTGTAAGGTACACACAAGATTCCGAGAGGTTTCCCGAGATTGTATACCTGCAGGGTATGATCGATCTTCAGCATTGATTATGAAGGAATGATTCTCATCAAGCTCCTTCTTAATGGAACAATCTTCAGGTAATTGATAGAGCTGGCCTTCACTTGATCTTTTGGTGCCAGCAAAATCATTACTTGTGAATAACAAAGGCATATATTACTTCAATATACTAAGCATGAGTGTTATATAACAACTTCCTCCTTATAGAAAAAGTCGGTGTTACGCAACAACTTTTGGAAGTTATACAAAACAATAAATTGGTTATAAAATAGTAAAAGCAATAAAATTAATGGTAATAAAAGAATATATAAGCACAAAATAAAAGTATTTTTCGTCAAGTTAGTTCGATGTCTTCTTCTGTTGGCCCTTCGGGATAGATGGACGGTCGTCTTCTGGGGAGTATGTGCGAAACTGCCGAATATTCGTCTCGGTCTTGGTGGTGAAGGAGATTCACTTAATGGAGCGATGATGGATAATCATCATCTTCTTCTTCCAGATTTGCATGTTATGTAGGTGACAATTAGTAGTATTATTAAAAAATGGATGAAATACGTAAACCATGAAGTATGTTCTTTTACAAAAGGTGGATTTATGAGGTCGTCTAGATTGCGAAGTTTTGGTCTAACTTATGCGTGGCAATTTCAAGTTCTTCTATAAGTTCTTCTCAAGTTATCCAAAGCGTTCAAGTTTGCCCTTTTGGAAGGAATGCGATATTTTACCACAGGCACTGAAAGCGTGTACAAATATGTTTTCTATCTCGAATTCCTTCACGTGAATGTAAAGTACTAGAACATTATATTTCGCGTTAGGCATTTCCTCTTCCTGGTTCTAGGAAATAAATATTCTGTTTTGTAGAGCTAGAGTAGTGACGAGAACGAGAAGGTCTATGTACTCACTGAGAATCACAGTTTCTTCGGAAGAAGATACTTCTATAGCTGTTGTGGCAATAAGAGTACATGTAACAGGATAACAATATTTCAACGCGGCAATACGAGAAACCATCGTGTAATTGAATCTGACATTTTAAATGTTTTTGTATACAATGTACTTATGTGTACAGTGCACGAGTTATTTGTACGAAATAATGATTTGGTTTACTGCTTAAAACACGTTTATATGTTATAGAATCAGTTCTAAAAGTAAGAACGAGAGAACTACAAACGTCATATCAAAACCACAAGAAATATGTAGATTCCCCAAATACAGCTCTCAATAGTACGGGCTCGATGATAAATACTGTTTAGAACGGTTGGGGATGGTTACCAATCAGTTTGATATCTAACCAAGAATCATTCGGATAAAACTATAAAACATGTTTGAAACTGCGCATGCTCAGAATTATTTAGAATCGAATAATTGTAATACCCGAACAACAGTGTTGACAATTTTTAGTATGTAACGCACTAACTCCTTCACAAAGCTTACTGTTTGTGTACATGTCTGGCGAGGTTTTACTTCTGTAATAGTGTTAACAAATATGTGCAAGTCAATTGTGAAAATCATGTCCTATAACTTCAGACCTCAGTAGAAGTAAGGGGGCGCTGCGGTCATGTTTCCAATATAACCGCGAAATCGATAAATTAAAACTTTAATTCAGTTTGGAATCAGTTCACTCTCATTTAGTTCCGGTATTCTGCACTCTGTGGTAACGTAGAGGATAAGATCCTCACTGTCGGCTCTAGTCATTTATCTATCAGTTTCAGTTTTATCCATTTTCTAGTTCCTTCAATAAGTGGTCATAGTCAATACATTTAATCTACCGGATACGACGATTTTGCGGCTAACATCGTAAAATATTCTGATATCATAATCGGTTGTTTTAAATATTCTGAAGTGTCTTAGATACATTTGAAAGATGCAACATGCCTACATATGATTAAATCAGTAGTTAAATTCAGTAAATATATCACATTATAAATTAAATTAAATCAGTGATCAATATATTTCGTACATACTAAAGTATAAACACAAGCACACACGGATCGCTGACGAACGTATATACTATACGTAACGCCAACTAGCTACGCGCCTGATTGGTCAGAACATAATATCATTATATCTAAACTATTTATCGCCACAAGAATCTATCTCAAGTATCATCACAATAGACAAGTCCCAATAACAATTATAGATAAGTTCAAATTGTAAGATTATTATGTAAAATTAAATAAATTAAATAATTAGCATCAATCTGATTGGTCAGATTGTATCATAAAAACAAGAAAGAAGGTTCGTAACCAGGAAATGCAAATGATTTTCCCTACGGTATATCCGTAGTTACATATAAGAATGCGAGAGAGTCTAGGCGTTCGATGAGATAACAGCCACGCTTATATATATAAAGATATATATATATATATATATATATATATATATATATATATATATATATATATATATATATATATATATTAGCTTTGAAATTCTTTGCTATTCATATTTATTTTGTGAAAAGTAATCTTGGGTTTGTAGCATTTCATTACATAGAAATAAGCAAATAGAAATAAGCAAAATATATATATATATATATATATATATATATATATATATATATATATATATATATATATATATATATATATATATATATATATATATATATATATATATATATATATATATATATATATATATATATATATATATATATATATATATATATATATATATATTTAAAACAACAATGGCTTGGTAATCTAATGGAAGTCTAATGGCACTCCGCACTGTCGTCAAATAGATGTAACTATTGCATAAATAGTGTCTGATTAATTCAAAGAATTTCTTTGTGATAAATGCAGAGCTCTTACAAATAATAAGATCCACCGTATCAAAGACTTTGCTATAATCCAAATGTATATTGATTGTCGATTCAGGTTATCAATAAAATCAACAATTATATACATAACTTGTTATTTTAACTGATATTTGTTGTTTAAACAGAAACGGTTGGGGACTTTATTAAGAAGTCAGTTGAGAAGTTATATGTTATACAGGAAAATTCATGTAATATATTGTCAAGTCAAAATCAAGTCAATTAATCAAGTCAATTGTTTCTATTAATAATGTATTTTCCCTATATATATATATATATATATATATATATATATATATATATATATATATATATATATATATATATATATATATATATATATATATATATATATATATATATATATATATATATATATATATATATATATATATATATATATATATATATATTCATAGATTTTTAAACTACTATTTTTATCTTATTTGCTTTTAGGTTGCTTAAGATTATTACAGCCTTTAATGGGCTATAAATGGTGTAATAGTTATGGCACAAATTAAAACTATATTTTAGATTTTAAGATTAGTAAGATTAGACGAGGACAGCGAATATGACTCAGTATCTCGTTTAAAGAAATTCAGGTATTGTAACAAATAATAGTGGATTATTTTATAAGTGAATAAAAGTGATAGTTTTCTAGTGAGTGGAAGTATCTTGGTCATATTTCCACGAGGTGGAAAACTCCCTTTTCTTACGCATTAACCCTGATACTACCGCTCTCCTTTTAAAAAGAAGAAAAATGTGAGGAAATCTGTATTTTTTAATAACAAACTATTTATATAGATTGTGTCTTTAATATTTATTAACCAAAAAGGGTCCTCCTGTGTTTTGTGTTGCTACATAACTTATTACAAACAGTACGGTTCTTTTGAAAGGTCAGTGGTATAATAGCATATTAGGTAACAAGAGTTGTAAATAGCATATTACGCACGAGTGGAAAAAGTTACACAAGAGCCGCGTAGCGGCGAGTGTGTAATTCCACGAGGGCGTAATTGCTTTACAACTCAAGTTTCGTACTATACTTTATCTACGACCACATTTAATTAGTATTAAATAGGTAGAAACGAGATAAAAATACTTGTATTTGCATTTTGTGTTAATAATTCTTAATAGTAACAGTACAATTATGAAAAACTGGCGTGGCATTAGATGGGGCCATGGTGACATTATTGTTAAGAACAGAAGTTAGAGATTCCGCCAATGTGTGGTCATGGAATATAGTGGCCCCAGCGGATGAAGCCATATTAATATCTCTACAGGTGGTTTCAAATAGCACTTTTTACCAAATTTTCAGTTTTGTTTTTGGTAGAATTATCAACATAGCTTTCAGCCACTGCAGACGAGCGCCAATCACCATGCCTCTTCAGCGCTAGCAAATCACCTCCAGCCTAAAACAGTGGCCTAAAACAGCGCCTAAAACAGTGGCCAGTGTATGGTTTCGGATTCGATACCAAATTTATTTATCGCAACACATTGTTGGGTAAATTTTTTGTATTGGTAATTTAAAAAAAATGGCAAACGTTTTGTATCTGCTCCTGAGGGACGTAAATTTATGTATTTCTTACACGTACCGTACCATTTTTTAGACACAATACATTGAGACACAATACACAATACGGAACGTTGAGTTTTTGTCTTAGAATCTGGGATTTTAATTATGAGTCAATTTCCAGTATCTTCTATGTCTTCAATTTTTAAGTTTCGCAGTTCCTGCTTCCTGCAGGCACCGCTAATACCAAATATTACAATCACCTATAATAAAATAACCAAGTGTATTTTTATAGTTTACAAAAAATGTGATGGGTATCTCTGGTATACCTTTGACAATAAATCTCGCTGGTGCGTTTTTCAGAAATTGATTAATTTCTTCTGGAGTGAGCGTCTTTGATTTTTTACTTCTGAAACCATCCGATTTTCTCTTCAACAGTGCCAGAAGTTTTGCGTAACTTGAAATGTTCATATTATGTCGAATATTGACTGTTGCGCGTAACATGGAATACATAGCCCAAAGTGACGTTGACCTTAATTTTAAGTCTCCAGTCCATAAATCTTTGGTACACAAGTTCATACCTTTCACGCGATTTTTCTTGTAGGAGATCGTTTGTGGCCGTTTTGGCTCTTTCGCTGATTTCAGGTGGCGTGCACATATCTGTCTCACTGTCGCTAGCCATATTAAAGCTTAAATTCAACAGAATTAGTCGATAAGATGATATATTTTACTAATAATTACATTTATTAATACTTATGTGGTAATGACAGTTACAATTTCGAAAAACTGTCAATCGGATCTGACTCGGCGAACTAGATCTAACGAAATAATTGCGAGAGCATGTGTGTAATGTTAAGTGCAAATGTCCTCGCTGTGCGATTTTGCACTTTACGCACGACAGTTCGTAAGGACTCGCTTACTTAGTTTATGTGTTGTATGTAATCTGGCATTTACTATAGTGGTTGGTCGTAGATAAATATCTTTATAATAGCATCAGCTACTGCAAAAAAAAAGAAAAAAAAGTACAAAATCCAATTTTGAGCTGTGATTGAAGAGCTGTTGGAAGAAGAATACCACATTGACTTACATTACATCAGAAGGAATAATGTACATAAAAAATAATCTTTCACCTTTGGATCTTTTCTGTATTTTTTATGATGAATTGTGGCCAATGATAACTAATTACATAAACCTGTGTGCCGTACAACATATCAGAACTGGTGATGTATCTGTAGATGAAATAAATTGGTTTTCTGGAGTACTTATTTATAGTGGCTACAGCAGGGTTTTAAGAAGATCATTATACACTGGAAAAATAGTTGAAGCAAATCATAAAATCGTATACGAAATCGTCAAGAAATCCTTGATATTTTGTTATGTAAAATCTTGGACAATCAACTTATGATAGTTATCTCGATTTGTTGGAAGAGAGCATCCTCTTATCTATCAGGAGACCCAGATTAGATGCCGCCAAAGTCACAAAACTGTGAAAAAGCGCCAAAGTCACGAAATCGTAGATTTCTTTACGATTTTCACTCTATAAATTTTTTTTATGCATTTATTTCATTTGTAAATTTTAATCCATTAAGAATAGGAAAAACTAGTCTTCTGTCTTCTTTTGTCAAACTTAACATTAGTTTTTTTTAGCATATATCTGTCCTTGCAATGGTATTCTCTTCTGCTTTCACGCATTAGTTAGTTATAGTGAGTCACCTGTTGCCAAAAGTAATTAAACACTGTTAAAATGATACCATCAACAGACACACAATATATCCTTAAAAATAGTTGTTCTCCAACGTGACGCGACACTGTCCTCGCCCACTGGCTGCTATGCTAATTTATGAATTAAATAAGTGAAAGTACAAGAATTTTATATACTTAGGTATGTAAAAATAACAGTTACAGTTATTGTGCTTGTAACGTTCCTCTAATATACAGTGGTGATGTATATGCATAACCACGCAAGTAATGCGTCGGATGAGGTGTTGATGTTGCCTCCATATATTTACTTGATGTGGGCAAGTCTATTTATCAATATGTCTGTGTCTGGGACGATAACTGTAAAGAATATACGCATATGAGCATATCGGATATTTCGTTTCATAATTAATATGATTTAAATTTTATACCTAACGTGTTTCAAAATTATAATTGTAGTCCAATATTGTAAATGCCCTGCTGAAATGTACCTGTTGAAATGTACCTGCCTATTCATAGATAAGCAGTTGAAGAATGCTAAATGGATCACTAGAAGAATTGAAGGATATGACACTAAAATATGAAAAAGTATTATTACCAGTACTGGCTCAACAAACTACCACCATAGTATAGAATATATTGAATATGGAATAAACAGTAGAATATCTCACCTTGTTCGACACATTTAATATTCTAGATCGTAGTAAAATTTCAGTATGTCGCACGGGAAGTGTAAAACCAGATTCATTCCGAAAAGGCGCAGGTATGATTACTGTGGCCCAGGCGGTATGAAAGTGTAATGAAATTATATTCTCGAACCAGATTTATAGATCATAATTACATTTATAGATGACGGCAAATTTCGGAAATATAAAAAAACCGTAGGATTTTTCATACGAGTATGTTTGGTCATAAAGATGCCAAATAGTTGCCACAACCACCCTGTACGGGGTCGGCATCGCCTTGTATATTGAAACCAAACACCCTGTATATTGAAAAATTACTTCTTTTATCTTGTAAATCTAAATGTAATAAATGAGTAAATATTTTTTTTATAAATGGGTTCTTATTACTTTTTATTACATCTACAAAATACTTATAAATCCTCACGTCATACTTAAAAAAAAGTAGTGGGAAGGAGTTTAGGGTTGGGAAGGGGGGTTTAAGAGAGAGAGAGAGGGGGGGTTAATATTTCAACTAAGGGTTAGGAAGAGGGGTTTGAGAGGTGGGGGGGGGGGTTCATATTGACAGCGCAGAGTAGTTATTATTGAACCTCTTCATATTTGTCACATAAGCGTTTAAAGAAAAAATGGAGAAATGATCAGTATATGCGTATGAATTGATCCAAATTTCGGTGTTCACTAGATGCAAAATTTGATTATTTACAAATTTTATTTTACGACTTTTTCCCGTAGAGCGGGTGTTTTCATATCACAGACGTACGTCTAAAAGAGAGTTTATTGCAATTTCCACAAAAGTTGGTAAAAATTACCTTTTTTCGGCTTACGATGGCCACCTTTTAAATCGGTCTAATTTGGAAGTTCGTGAGATCATTCGACACAGAATTTAATGCTCTTCAACTTTGAATACAGCGATATTTTCCATACGATACGTCGTTTGCAACATATGAGCGGAAAACCTGAAAAACTCCGAAAACATAGTTTTTGCGTCTTTTGACCTGAACTTCAGATTTGTGTTCAGCACCCAAAAAACATATAATTCCGTTGAGAAACCTTCTACCGGAGTCATTTTACGAAACAGGCACTTTTGAACATCATTTGATCAGGCTAATATTTCTAAGTAGGTATATGACAACTAATTAGGCTTAGGTATTATAATCACGATAACTTCTTCTATTGAGTCACCTTTCAAGGTACGACTGCGAGACGAAATGATACGTTTTGTTTAAGGCTGTAAATAAACGCATGTTTTTGGCATTAATGCGCTTAAGTATTTACATACAATCGATAAAATGATTCTGCAAATAAGAAGGGCGTGAATAATGTTTAATTGGTTTTTACGATATATGTTCTTATACCTATCCGTTCAAATCACTTTAATTTAAATTATGAGCGTGGCAAATAATGATCTAGTGTAAATTATCTTTAAATATTCGCGTCGAGAGGTCAGCTGTACGGTCATCAGGGAGGTCATGCACACAGATGTTGTGGTAAATATTACCTAGTCGAGTGCTTTCATGTAAGAAATGATGACAAATAGATCTGGAATATTATATAGGCGCGGTCGTGTCCGTAGCTGGAAATATTTATATGTTGTTGTATAGAAATGTGGAAATGTAGTGAAGTTGACGATGCCTCTCTTTGTATCATTTTTATTCTACTAGCACAGTAATCCGTTTCACCAACCTTTGAAAGGGCAACCGACCTGTCCGTGAAAAGATTGGTATTATATCGTCAATCATAACTTCACAGCAGATAAGTAATAAAATATGTATGTCACCAGTGCATTTAATATGTTGAAGTTTTCTCGATTCAAAAAGAGAACTTCATTTTTCAAAGTTGCGTGCTTCATGTGGCACGCAAGTTAATCAATAAGACTTGTTGGGATCAGCTTGTGACATTTAAAAATGAGGCTTGGATTTAGTATAGTAGTTTAATATTAAAAATAAATGTGACAATTTTGTTAAAATACACTAAATATTCACGAATCACGAATCACTAACAGCCAGTTCCATAATAGACGTAAAGCTTCCTTTAATATTAAAAGTCTCCTTTAAGTTCTAAAGTGTGTTCCATAATCGAATTTTGGAGGCACTTTTACTAAAAAGCTTCCTTTTTAGTAAAGTCTCGATTTTGGCCCTTTTGAGGAAAAAGTCGACTTTATTGTAAACCTAACCTAGAAATTAATTTTTACTGTCAAAATAGACTGTCTTTCTGCGTTCATTGTTATTTATAAAACTGTTTGTGGTCTGGGAAATAGTGGTAGTTTGGGCTTGGTGTGTTTGAAGTACAATGTATCGTTTACTGGATTCTAGTTCAAGTTCATCCTCAGAAAGCGAGGAAGAAAACTAGAAAACATAATGGTGTTGGGAAGAGAAAATATATAGGCCACGACTGCAATTTTTCCAGCATTTCCGATTTCGCCTAAAAATTTCGCTTTGTCTTTCGAGAAAGTGGCTTTTTTCGCGTATTTTTTGGGTTTCTTATTCTCATTATTTATTATATAGCCAACACTTTAATAATACGAAAATAAGAAAAAACGCCATTATCCACAATGTTTACAAACCAATAATAGTTATTTGTGTGTTAAGAGCGCAAAGTACTGCATTGCCGCTTGCAAAAGAAATTTATTCTTTCAAAAGCGGCAATGGCAGTTTGTGCTCGTAATACATACATTTTTTCTACAATCGCTTAATATAGTGTGTTCTTGTATGTATTTGACATATGTTTATATATGAACCGATTTTTATAAGTTTTTTTTGTTAGCTACATTTCTCATGTGTCATTTTTGACTGACAAGCGCCTGCTAAGGAATTTATAATAAAGAATTTAAGCTAGCGGGAATTGACACTATTGCCGTTTTAAAGCGACAATTATGTCATCATCGGAAATGGCGTACTTTGCGTTGAGAATTGAAAGCGCAAAAGCCTACTATTGAGGCGATTGTAGATAAAATTGTTTAAATCTCCACAAAACAACTAACTGCGAAAATGTTATGATTAAATAAAATTGTCATAATTGTCACTCATTTTGCCTCTTGACTAACATCATACGTAAATTTCAGGCCCGTAAACACAATAAATATTCACAAATTGAAACTTTTCCTAAAGGGAGATGCATTCCACTTTATGGAACAGAACTGACTTTACAGATAATTGAAAGTCTACTTTGTCAAAAATTTCACTTTTCTAAAAGGTCGTTTTTGTTCATATTTATGGCTGTTAAGGAGAAAAAGTCGACCTTACTGTAAACCTAACCTACAAATTAATTTTTTACTGTCAGCATAGACTGCCAGTCTGCGTTCATTGTTATTGATAAAACTGTTTGTGGTCTGGGAAATAGTGGTGTGTTTGAAGTACCATGTATCAGTTACTGAATTCTAGTTCATCCTCAGAAAGTAAGGAAGAAAACTATAAAACATAATGATATTGAGAAGAGAAAAAATATATTTTTTCTAGCATTTTAGATTTCGCCCCCAGCCTTATCAAAAAAAATAAAACTTCATATTCACAAGAATATTACCTATTCCCCATTTGTTACTTTATGGGTATCTTTATTTTCGATAACTTTTCTCTGAATTCAGTAGTTTAATCTCATCCTCTTTCGAGAAAGTGGGAAAGTGGTCTTTTTTCGCGGGTTTTTTGGGTTTCTTATTATCATCGCTTTCGTTCATTATTTATTATATACCAACACTTTAATAATACAATACAAAATATACAATAACGCCATTAACTACAATGTTTACAAACCAACAAAATTTATTTAAATTTCCATCACAAAGCAACTAACTTAGAAAATGTTAGGTTATGATTACATAAAATTGTCATAATTGTCACTCATTTTGCTTCTTAACTAACATACGTAAACTCACACGTAACTTTCAGGCCCGCAAACCCAATAAATATTCACAAATTGAAACTTTTCCTAATGGGAGATGCATTCCACTTTATGGAACAGAGCCGGCTTTACAGAGAATTAAAAGTCTACTTTTTCAAAAAGTTCACTTTTCTAAAAGGACGTTTTTGTTCATATTTATGGAACTGGCTGTAAACCTTTCCTGTAGCTAATATTTTACGTAGATATATATTTAGCGAATAAAAGTGTTATTATGCAAAACTGGCGCCTAACGTGGGGCTGGAACCGACCCTGTAATTAAGGGTCCAGCTAGTTCAGTGGGTAGAACAAGAGGCTCTTAATGTATTTAAAGCATTTATTTAAAGTGCATAAAGTGCATACAACTGTTAATATAAAGACATAAAATGTAAATGTACTAACAAGAAATTGTGGGTGTTAGTTGGCGAGACTAATAGGTCAGTAGAATGTAGCATTAACTAACATCAAGAGCAGGTTAAAGAAGAAATCACAACATAGATTGGAATAGACTTGAGCCAGAAGATACAGATACCGCCCAAGACAAAATTAGATGCATATATAATATAATAAGAGAACTGTAATTAATATTAATTGGGAAATATTAACAGGTAGTATGGTCATGTTGTTATACTTGGAAAACGCGGATCTTGTGATCCACTGATGTAAGAGATGTAAGTAGTCATCGTGCCTATACTCAGAAAACGAGAAGGAGAGCTAGCCCAATTGTCCGTCTAGTACTGGTTTCTCAAAGTGTAGACGACCAATGTTTTTACTTCCAAATTCCAAATAATTTGCGATGAAGTCGGTAATAATTTCTGTTGTAAAAATGAAATCAGATAAATTTGTGTTCATATATAATGAAATAATGTAGGTCGTTCCGATGTGGAGAGATGTACTCATGTATACTGCAAGAGAATTTCTTGTCCAATTATTGTAGTAATAAAACTGAACTGAAAAACATTATCTCAGTTTACTTCAAATAACCTGGTATAGGATTTCGTCAAAGTGATGGTGATGCTGACACTATTATCAGTAACATAGCTTTAGAGAAACTATTAACTCAGGACAACGTCGTGATTCGTGAAATTTATCAAGGTGCTACAGCAAAAACAAGAGCTGAGACATTCACAGGTCTTCACCAATTATCTTTCAGCTGAACAGAGCTGGCTGAGGCTGAGGCTGAAGTTTTTCCTTGAAGTGTATGGAGGAACACAGTTTCTTTAATTAGCCGAAGTTCATATGTTTCCAGAGATCATCTAGGAAAATAAAGCCATATCCTGCTTTTACCCAACCCAATACACCCAACTGAAAATGTTGCAAAGTTCAATTCTTTCAGGGTGTACCACCAGGTACAATAATGTTTAGGGAGACAATTTCTACCTAAATTTTGGGGATGGGAAAATATAGGCAGCTCTTGGCAACCAGTGTAAACTTCTCCCGTCCCTGATTCCATTCTGACCATGATATTTTACTTATGCACAGCAGGATATGGAGCAAGATGCGGATGCAGGGAGTTGGGCAGTTGGAGTGAAATGGAGCATCGCATGTGGGAACTGTCAGGGTGCCTGTCTTAATGGATTCTAACAGACCACCGAAGAAGAACAGTCTGATGAAAAAGACGACGTGTTACAATAAAATAAGTGTTACAATAAAATAATAAGGTCTAGCAGCTATGATGAGTACATATGTCCTAATTGGAGCGACTATTATTGAACGAATTATAATTATTATTTCGATTGACTCATACTGATATGTAATATGAAACATAGTAAGAAATACCAAGAAAACCAGCCCCAGGCAGGCTAGATATCATCGAACGCCGCGCCGGAGCAATATCGAACACACACGATAACGCTTTGGAAATTCGTGGTGAGGGAGTCGGTCCCCATCGCACCGAAAATTTATTAAAACCAGACTTCCTACACTGAAACATGCAATCATCCCAACCATAGGTCGTAGACAATTACACGGATAGTCAAGAACAATAGATAATAAACGGAAAGTCAAGAACAAAGAAATGAAACAAAACATAACAACCGGCAAAAGTATCCCGGAAAGGATAGATGCCAAAGCATTGCCATCACTGACAGTGTGAAACATGCAGTCTGTGTTCAAGACTCCCAGCAGACACAAGCCCCAGCAGCAGCAGCTCCGCCTACCTGACCAGCCTGACAAATTAGCCGCAACACCAGTGATCCGAGCCGAGAAGTAAGCCTTATACACGCAGTACAGGACTCAGGTACGACATCCAGAAGGGATACCAGACTGAAGTGAGCACGCGATTTCCTTCGGGCCGCGGTTTTCATGTCAACGTCCTAGGTTGGCATCGATCGAAAGACCTTCTTGTCAACGTTCCAGGTGGATATCGGTCGCAAGGCCCTCTTGTCCCACATAGGTACGTTTCTATACACGAATTTTCATAAACGTACATTTCCAGTCTAGTAATACTCGTTCGCTCACTTTACCTGGTATGGTAAGTCTATTCATTTAAATTGCCATTGCCGATTAAAACCTCAGTTCTCGAACATTCGATCATTTTGTTTATCCGCATGCATTTTGCTTATACTGTTGCTTCTACCCTTTAATAATCGCTTATCGCTTAAGCTTTCGCTACAACCAAACATTTTACCACTGTAGTTATTCATTATCATCCCCAAACCAGCTGATTATCGTTCCCCGCCATAGTATTTTCTCGTATCACGATTTCCTCGCGCTACGCTAACTCCCTAAGATATTCCCGCTTAAGCATTAACCAAGTATGACGTAGGCAGACTGAACTACCTGTAGATAGTATGTGTAGATTGTTTGTTATGCAAAGATAGAATTAGAAATAAATTTTCTGATGAATAACTGCTAATAAACTCGTTGGAACCATTTATCTGTGTATTCCTTTAGATAAGTTCTATATATAAATCACGTGGCCCCTGGAATTAATGCCTGTCTCCACTCGAAGCCATCCGTGGCCCTTACAGAACTGCCTCTAAGGAAAAGTGGTCTGTCTGCACTATAAACAGACAGTGGCGCTCGAATGAAAACTCCGCACCGAACAACGGAGAGCGTCACAGGATTCTTGAGAAAACATGTCTAGCATTGATGATATAATATAGATGTATGTGTTGAGTAACGGACCCATGTTGGTATTTATTATCTTGGGAGATGTGTATAAATGTGAGGAACACTATAAATAAGTTATTATACAATATATTAGGTATATTATAATATAAAATGCTGACATACCCGAGAATACCAGAATAATTTAATGGAATTGAATTATCAGTTGTACAAGGAATATAAAATATTATGAATATTCGAAAAAAATGGATACGGTAATATGCAAAGAGATTATCGATTATATTAAGAGATCAATCATATTATTCAATTTTATGTCCTAACTAGTTTCATTACTCATCTGAGCCTTATATTTTATCAGAGGCTTCTTCAAAATTCAATCGTCGTTAAATTCCTCATATTAAGTAATATTATATTGATATTTCTTTCCTGGGCCACCGCTATTTTTAATATTCGGTTGACGTAACAATTGAATGGGTGATACATCATTATTCTTGTAACCAAGGCTATGTTTATATAAAATAGTAATAATTGTATAAGTAAATCCATTCGTTCATAAATATTATATTTAATGATCGATTGACTCATACTGATATTTTCAGCGGTAATACCTAATATATTAAGAGAGACTTTGATGTCTCTTATGTATCTATGTAACAAGTGTTTTATAATTCGACCTTTTCTTCTAAAATATATTCTAAGCAGATTCGGTATTTAATGTCAAGAACAAAGTATGCAGCCAGAACTTATAAAACTCAACTAGGTTATGATTTATGATTAGGTTGGGATAAGGAGAATGTGATATACGTTAGATAGGATAAGGTTAGGATTTACGAAAGAATATTTTTCAATAGTATTCAGTTATATAGATTTTTGAGTTTATACGGACCGAAAAATGCAAAATTTTTCAGCAATCTTGGAAGCGCCATCTGAGATATTTGATCTGACAAAAATATTGATAACCTGCGACTGCGGCAACACCGAGATACCAAGTTTGAGTCGAATGGAAATATAAATGACAGACAGATCCGTCATCTTGGAGCCGTCATCCTGAATATTTGTTCCGACAAAAAAAATTGATGTGCTCCTCAAAAACTCGTAGCAAGACATTTTGAGTCGCATCAGACCATAAATGGCAAAATTATTGAGCCGCCATCATGAACAGTTATTTTGACAAACATTCCAGGCATACATTTTATATTTCCTGAAATAATAGATAGAAAAGTCCGCCATGTTCGAGCCGCCATCTTGAATATTTATCTTGACAAGAAATTCGTTATCACAAAATCCCCGAGGCATCGATTTTTTTTTGATCCGCTGCACCATAAATTGCAATTTTCATCCCCCAATTGGAAATTCAACAATTTTATTTGTAGCCACATGCGGGTTTCGCCTGTTAGAAACCTGCATCGAAATATGAAACATGGACCTTAAGTGGACCTTTAAAAAAGTAATAATAAAACCTAGAATAAAAAAAGGGGTACTTGCTGGTTTGACTCTATGACCCCTCGACTGCAAATTACCACTGCTCTATCGAGAGTTCATTGACTTTTGGATAATATAAAGGTATGAAAATATTATTTACGCAGCTATTTATTGATCGATTTTCATTGAATTTTAGTTAAATAAGATATTAGGTAAGTAAATTAGTAAGTAAAATATGCTGCATGGCAATCTAAATGTAGTAGACAAGTTTCAAAACTGTACAATTTGTTATTATTGATATACATTTTTTTGTATTTTTTAGAACGCCACTGTGATTCGATTTGGGTAAAAATAATACAGTTTTTCCTTAACCCAAAAACTATTTTTTGCGAAATCTTTGATTTATACATTTGAATTATACCATTATTTGAATCATGCATTAGAATTTATTAATAAATATTAATACGAGCAAGACTAGAAACTGGCACATGGATAGGTTTGGTAGTTTCTTTTGGGTGTTTATCCATAACCAGTTTAACGTGGTTTTGATTGTTAAATAATTAGATTTGTTCTCAGAATGATAGATGTTTCTTGTGAAACACACTGATAATGTAACGATGTAAAAATATTCTTGGGAAACTAATTGATCCTCCTAGGCAGACCTTGTGCCATGTACAAGTGTTCAAATAGACAAAACTAATTGTGACAAAACTGTTCCTCCTGGGCAGACCTTATGCCTTATCCCATGTACACATATATTTACGAATACGTAAGTAAGTCAAAAATAGGAAAAAAATAGCAAAAAGTCTGATAAGGTTTTGAAACATTTTATTTGGTGACATATCTATTATTATTTATCTATTGAGAATATAGTTATTAATACGCACAGGAAACAGGTTAGTTGGACATAAGTTACGGTGATTATTCGTTTATTTTGGATAAATAATTATATAAATTTGGATACATATATTTGGAGACACTTATGTTAATCTGAAACAAAAATAATTTCTGTGACTGAATTACATAATCAGAGGATTTCGTTTGATGAGAAATATTTATTATGGTGACAAAAGAAATTATTTCCGTTTCTTGTATTAACAAATCCTTAACCGTAACTGCTGGTACCATTATTCCAATATTCCTGTATGTACTGTTTAAGATAGATCATTCATTAAAATAATATCGGAACTATTTTGGTCAATAGTTAGTCTCTTTCTGATAATAATGTAGAACATTTTAGATAATATGTTTATGAATCGAATGTTTATATCAATTTAAGACATTAGTATATTTCATTGATCCTAGTTCAGACATATTGTTTATATTTCCGTGATACGTTTAATATTATCTGTATTTCTTATAACGATAAATACAATGGCAACTTGTTGAAGTATTTTTTTCATGGATAAGTTAACAAATTAACTACATTAATTAAATGATTTTAAAATTTAATTATGTGTCGCATGTGATACATTGTATCTAAAATGTATCCTTAGATCGACCTAGCAATATATACGACAAACAAATGGTTGTGGTTTGACCTCCGAATACAAAGTAATTATAGTCATAATTTATAGTTATCAATATCAAACAGGAAATTTAAAAACAAATTTCACCCCTACACGCAAGATCCGAGATGAGCTGCGTCCTGTGAAAGACCGTCTAGGACCCGTAACACCTGGAATCTACAAGCAAAGATTATATCGGCATGACACAGTGAACTATAGCGACGAGGAAAAAGGAACATGAAAGGACACTAAGACTAAATCAGCCTGAGAAGTCAGCGGCCCAACATGCTCTAGAGGAGCTACATAACATCAAGTTCGATGAAACAACAGTCTTTATTCGAACTTCTGCGTATTACAACCTAGCACGACGGGAAGTGCTAGAAATAGAACAACATCCAAATAATATCAATAGGGGTGATGGCTTACGTATTCGTGTCGTGTCGGGAAGGGCTATCAGCTACGATTATCAAGTATATATTTTAGGGCTAGCGGTATTTTAAATACAATATTTGACACTTTAATGCACTTTTTTTTTCAGATGATGTCGGTCGCCGTCTGAATTGTAGTCTTGTTAAAATTCTGTCACACCATTACAATCTACTGGATTGCTTTTAAATGTATAAAATTCAGAGTTTTTTTCACACAAAATACAAAATTAGTGAAAATTAGAAAAAAATCTTGTATGAAACACGTTGGGAAACACTACTTTGTGTAACTCTCATCCTTTTGCGGAACTCGCTAGCGCTCGTTCCGCAGAAATCTGCTTGTTACACAAAATAGTATTTTTCCGAACTGGTTACATAAATAGCTATTTCGCACTATAATATACTTTTCGCACTTCGCAAAAGTTTCACACTCATATAAGTACGAAAAGTAGCACGTTTATTGCATGGATGAGAAAAATAGGTTTTATATCCTACCGTATAAAATAACTCTTAATTGGCGGACAAAACTATAAGTAACTACAACAGGCAATAATCGGTCAATCTTTACATTTATATAGATAATTCTAAAAGCCAGTGATGACACAATCTCCATTAGCCGGGCCCTCTAAATTGATGAGTTGCGTAAGATGGTTTTTATTACTTACTTATTTTCTATCAAATTATTCACTGATGTGTTAATAAACTTTAATTTCCATACGAAACTCAGTAATTTGATCTTCTTTGCCTTAATTCCAGACACGTGCTAGCAGTTTATACTACTAAGTGCTCTTCCATAAATAATCTTTGAAATATGTAATCGTGTAAACTCAAGTAGTGGCCTAGTTTTAAATACACGAAAAAAGCGTTTTCTGTGAAGACGTCTGTTTTTTATACAGAGGATGCGAGTTATTGACCTAATGATTGAATGTTATAGAATACCTCTCAGCTCTTTGGAAATAGACCATACAGTGTGGATGATTATGTGCGATTGGATACACGATTACCCGGTGATTGCCTAGTAAATATTTTTTCTACTTTTATTTTTACACACCATCAATGCATAACAATATTGAAATAACTGGAATTGTTCCTTCACTTCCCGACATTTATTTATATGCAGGGTAAGTTTATGTAATTTACAATGATTATTAAATGATCGGTCGATGTTTTGCCAGAGTAGCACGCGATACATCAGTAACTTAATTTGTTTATAATTTTCCTAATAATCTACCTAATAGACCCGGAGATGATAACAGTATTTTCTCCGATTTAATACAGTATACCTTTAGGATGAGTGAAAATGTACCTTATAGTAAGGGATCCAGAGCTCCCAGAAATGTAGACCCCCACTCCGGCAAGGTAAATAATTTTTGAAATGAGGTACTTAGAGGCACAAGACGTGGCTTGTTGCGCAACTTCTTAAATAATGTACCTAAGTAATGGCGGAGTGATATTTCCAAAATACATACTTTTTAAATCCTTCTCTACCTATAAAAAATTACTTACCAGTGATATTCATCTAACTTTTAGTATGTATGAAGAGAAATAAGTAGTAAAACTTCAAAACATCTTTTATTTTTGAAGTGAATAATACTTCTTTGGTCGCATGAGAGTGATTTTTCAAAGTCACGTCACGACACGGTTTATACAATTTTCGTCTCGCAAGTGAGATAAAGCATATGACAGATATGAGGTAGAGAGAGAAACAGAGATAGCGAATGCAGTTTTGACTTGGGCAACGATCCCCCACAAGTGTTCTAAAGCAGAAATCAATTTTGATATAGTTGGGCAACGATCCCCCACAAGTGTTCTAAAGCGGAAAGCAATTTTAATATAGTTTATAAACGATCGTGACAGAATCGGAATTAACCAGAATACAATATTACTTATGCATAGCCTGCTGGATATATCTAGATTGGGCTTTCGAATCTGATCCAAATGGATGATGATCTTACCTGTTCACCAAGAATAGGATATATACAACTCAAATGTAATTATATCGTATAATATTTAGCTGTTTTATTGAAGTGAATACTTCTTTGGCCGTATGAGAGTGATTTTTCAAGGCCGCGTCACGACACAGTTTATAAAATTTTCGTCTCAAGTGAGATAAAGCATATGACAGATATGAGGGAGCATAGAATCACGAACATATGTTTCACACTTCAGTTACCATAAAGCCATAATATCCGCTGCACCTAACCTGCCCCAATTGAAGATAATGTACAAATAAATTAAATATTAAATTTGCATACCACATCTTATTATTTCGACATACCTGGAATATGTACAATACAACTCTCTCTCTCTCTCACTCACTCTCTCTCTCAACGAATCGATAAAGAAGTATTCACTTCTATCACGTGTGCTGTGGTGCGCGCGTATTTTTTTTCTTAAGTAACACAGTGGACACATCAAGAAATCTGGACTGAAAATTTTGACTTGCGGGCAACTACATTATATATAGGAAATTTTCAAATACAATATAATATAATAATATAATAATATTTCCAGTTTTTTTGAAATACTGTGTTTGAGTTATGGATTTTTAAAGTTGATGGTATTAACGCAAAGGCCGTTCCGCGCGTGGGGCTATATTAGCTATATCCACATACCTACTGCTGATTGGATGCCCTATGCCGCCCATTGCCTATTGGAAGTGTATAAATAATTTTTCCGGCACGAGTGAATACTATAATTAATATTGTATCATCCACAGTAATATCAATACATATAAAATACATTGTCTGTTAGTTATGTCAGTAAATAATAAAGTGTCTGTTTGTAATGTTAAAATAACGGCTTTTTTACTAAATGCATATGATACGGTAATTCCCAAAAAAACTATTTTTAATTTTTTTGTCTGTCTCTCTGCCTGTTTGTTCCGGCTAATATCCGAAACGGCTGTACCGATACTGATGGGACTTTCACTGGCAGATACATAATGTTATAAGAAGTAACTTAGACTACTTTTATGTTAGAAAAATAATTAGGGTTCGGCGAAAAAAATATAATCTACATATAATTATACATAAAAGAAACACATAAAAGAAAAAAATATAATCTCCCAGGGTTTAATATCACAAAGGCTGTCACATGAAGTAATACATTCAGATCGGTAAGTACAGTTGAAAAGATAGGTAATAGGTGCCAATACGCAAAATTTGAAAAACCATAGTAGTACGGTTATTAGTCGGAATCGAAATTAGTCAGAATACTAAGTACAGTTACAATTTTTGTAATATTTAACTTTACAGCTGCACTTTTTTATTTTCCTTCAATGCGGTAATGAGGTTTTCGTCATCATTTGTGGTTCTATATGGTGATCTTCTATTATACATCCAAAACCTCTCGGAGAAGGTGCATTAGGAATTAGATCGGTAGAGTGCTTGAAAACTAATAACTGATAATAACTGATGAATAAGCGTCTTCAGTGGGAGGTAGTGAACGTAGGTCACCCTGGCTAATGGAAAAAAATGCCTTAACAAATCTAACGATTTTAGGTCGCTGCAGCCATACAAATTAACAAAAAAGGTACGAATATTTGGACTCACATCTTCAGTGGTTGCAAATCTGTGCAAATTATATGTTCAAGTCAATTTTAGTGGTGCTAAAACATTATACTTGATTGTGCTCACTGATTTCTGGTAATTTCTGGCAAAAATAACAGTTGAATTTACTAACAATTCAATTTGAATTACAATTAGTGTCTATAGTACCCTAATTTCACGAATTTGTCAAAAATACAAATACTTTGGTATAACTCATATTTATATTCACGTTCATATGTTCCAGTTGCTATAAGTGACTTAAATATGTGCAATTTTCTTTCGTTAATGCACATGGGGGGTCAAAATTCGAATACGCTGTCATCGTGCCATCGGACTGCATTTCTTCGACGCCATAAAAGGCATCGCGATAGGACTTGGTACGTGAATTGAAGTAACAATGAATACGTGAAGATAGAAGTTTTATTTAATAAACATATATTGCTTTACATTCTTATATGTCTAATTTTGTGCTTATTGTAATTGTTAAGCTTAATGATACCTTAAAGGCAGAAATCAATAAAGAATAACTTGGAATATATAATAATTGGAATACGAATATAAATGCTGGCAAACTACCCTAAAAAAATGCAACTTCGCTATCTGGTTTTAGGAAACTATGTTGAAGGGAACGCAAAAGGAATTGCCATGTTTCGCATATTCGTAATTTATTGTTTGAATGTTGCCTTCCAGTAGAATGTCTTGACCACGTAGGCAATTGAATTCAGGTTAAGATGCAATTGCGTTAAAAACTGTAATGGTTTTGATAATCCAGCTAAACATCAGAAGTTGTCAAATCAGTGTTCTTTAATTCCTGGTGCGAAATAAATTTTCAATAATTTATCTCCAAAATCTAACTAATGTGTAACAGACAAAAGGTTTAACTTTTTTGGTGTGTATAGGGAGGAGGGTCAGTGTGGGTATAAAACACGGTTTTCGGGGTTGAAGCCCCCCTCCATTTGGCCATCATTTTGAAAAAGGGGATATAAACAGTTTATCCGCGACATCTTGAGAACCGGTTCACAATTTTTTTAAAGAGAATAATAATTATTTATAATTAAAAATAGATTAAAAAATTCGAGTAAAATATAATTTAAGGGTTATAACATTTTTTATATTAATTTTATTGAAAAACACGTCACTGACGCTGCAATCTTTGAAGGCAAATATCTTGGAAACGGTTGCTCGTATCAAAGTTTACAGAATATATATTAGTTATGTTACGCGCGGTAGAGTTGTTTGTAGTCCCTTTGAAGTTCGCAAGTCTAAGCGATTCGCAGTCTCAGTTCTCTACCAGGGGTAACCTTCGGTTTTAATACCAAGGTTGCCCCGGTTGCTCACAACAAAAAGGGAATTTTATGAAAGTTGTTTAAGAAAAGTGTTTCTACTCCGGTTAATAGAATCTGAGAAATATTCCGTTGACAATAAAATTTAACTTTTTTTTATTACAAAAAAAATCAAAATGGCGGTTCCAAAATGGCGGATTTTTCTATTTATAAACATATTTGTCTCAAACTTGAAACTATGCGGTGTTTAATGTCACTGAATACAATTTTTGAGTGAAACTTAATAAAATCAAAATGGCGGATCCAAGTTTTTATTTTAGTTCATCCGACATAAGAAGACAGTACTGCTAGTATTGCACCATTTTTATACACAATTTATACACTGCTAGTATTGCACAATTTTTTACCAGAGTTGACTCTCAGAAATATCCAGGTTTATTCCTAATTATATTATAGTTTTTAGTACAACTGATAATTTAAAATTAAACCGTTTTAGTTAGAAGTTTTTTACTTATTTTTATTTTGTAGTTTTAGTTATTTTTAAGATTAACTGTCCACCTCCTGCCTCCATCATCAAACTCGCGTCACCAAGTATAATGTATGGGACTCATTAAAAGCAACCAAAGGAGCCCAGTAACCTTAAACAACCCCAAGTACCAAGTTTGTACATATCGAATGTATGAACCACCATTTTGGTTATGCCATTTTCATTTTATTAAGGTAGAGTCAAAAATTGTATTGAATGACCTTAAACACCGCAAAGTTTCAAGTTTGAGACAAATAGAATCTTTTAGAAATAGAAAAGTCCGCCATTTTGGATTCGCCATTTTATTTTTTTTGTAAAAAAAAAAAATAATAAATTGTATTTTCACCGGAACACTATATACCTACCAAATTTCAAGTCTGTATCTCATCGGGAAGTATTTGAAAACGTTGTTGCGAGATTTGGAGCAGAGATTTATAAACAAACAAACAAATATACGGTCAAGCTAAATGAAACACGATCAATGTATACGCGAGTATACAGTTTTCAATATAAATATTTAAATTAGTTAACTAAAATAGGCGAAATACCTAAATAAACTTGTAAAAAAATCCAATTATCTTCTGTTAATTATAGCATATTCTAAAAAAAGGAGCAATATTGATTGTTTATCATAAAATATACTAATTAAAACAAATGTAAGCTCCCTTAGCTTAATCTTTTGGACACCGGAAAAATGATAATCTACTTCCAGTTTTGTTGTGCAACCATCTACTGAACAATATAGCGTAGGCATGTTAGTACAATTTAATCTCGCTTTACGTTTCTGGTCCACTCTGTACAAATCACCACTAACTGTTCCCAGCGAGAAGCTGGCACACTGTGTATGCGCTGGCCCAGGGCGCCAGCGCATACACAGTGTTTCTCGGGCGGTCTGCGAGGAAGGGGGAAGCAGCCACGCAATGCCTGTGACACAACTGATATATATTCTGTAAACTTTGCTCGTATCAACATTCAAAAAGTAAACTTATTTACGTGAAAAATATGAGAACTTATTTAAAATAAATATGCATGGAGGCACAATAAAGTTATGCCTTGGAGTCATACAAGCTGGGGCATGTGGCGCCCTCTATCACTTACTGGTAATCTGTTTGAAATTTTGATATTGACAAATTTGAAATTCGCCACCCAAGAAATCTTCCCCTACCAAATTTCGTGCCTATCTTATGTGTTCAAGAGTTTCGTGAAAATATCAGATTTTTTTATCTTTCGTTAATTTTTACTTCAGCATCAGGTTGTGGTATAAGGTAAATTTAGCTAAACCACATTATTTATATACGAGAAATCCGGTGTTCCCTTGTGTAGCATTACTCATGGTTCACCCTGTATTGTTTCACTAAAATCATGGATTAATAGAGAAATCATGCATTAATAGGGTCTATTCATGAACGATTTTGTATAAATTAACCAAACCATTTTTCCGTCTATAAAAGGTAAATGGTAAAAATATATTATATTTGCTATCTGAGAATTATTATTGAATCACTTCACATAGTGTATCCAAATAATGGATAAATGTGCAATATTTAAAATACATGATTATGCACTTTCCAAAGATAAACAAGGGTATCGCCTACGCTTTTTTGATGAAATTAGATGATCAACTACGGAACACACATCGAGTAGTAAGCTCGTAGGTAGTCATTATTAGTATTATTACTAATATTTGTACTTGTATTTATGAAAATAACATGCTACATACATTCTAACGACTAATTATAATGACCCTCATTTTTACAAATCAGGTTGTTCATCTTTCTTATTATATGAGGTAATTCTAAAATAATATTACCGCATAAATCGTATATTATGTACAATTAGATGTTACTGTTTATTGCCATTAGCAATTATGTTCACTTTTTCCGTTGTATGAATGCATTGCAATATTTATAACCAAATATATCAACACATACTTTTTGACGTTTTGTTTTCATTTTATAGGCATTACAAGTAGTAACTATATACTTCAGGATTAGGACCTCTAGTACCGTTCAACTATTCACAGGATCCTATCAACTAGTCTATTTAGTTTTATAATTAACTCTTAATAAAATAATAAGTACAAGCGTTTATTGATTAATAGTGAAATATCAGCTTTCTCCATATAAAGTGATACCAAGATTAATCTTTTCAAAATAGTATCTTGCGATAATCTAATCAGAAACATATATTCAGTGTTCGAGTTGATGTCAAATTAGAACCTGACATATAATTTTATGCTGAAATGATTAATAAAATTAATTAAACCTGACAGCAGAAATGTGGCTGATCTGTTCAACATATTTTTGCATATACTTAAAACTAATTAAGATGTAAATAGACAGAACTGAATTATTCTAGAAATGCGCACATTTTTCTGGTAACCCCGGTTTCTTGATACAATCTAAAAAAATAGGAGCTTCGGTAGCAATGATTAAGTCTTTAGGAGCGAATAACCAAAATTAAGGCTGTGGCCAAGAACGATTAGTCAAAGTGTGTATTTGAAATATCGATGTTTGTATTCGCGAAACCAAGTAACAGTTTATCTTAAGCTAATTACTGTATACAAGCAGGCAACATATTCTAATATTTTGCTTAAAACCCCCTTAGCAATTGATTATTGGTTTTAAAAGCAGATTGTTTGTGGCTGGCATACACCGAACTCCTGTGCTGTCATTTGGTCTAAAAATACATATGTTGACAAACTGCATCTGATACATAACAGACGGATGAAACAGCAGCGAGCACGCGCCTCCATTTATCTTAATCGAGATAAATCCCGACGACCATGAATTAACCGATCAAACGGTTTACTGTTTCGGTTAATTTCTATTTAATTCTTTCTGGATTTGCGGATTATGGGACATGTTTATTAAGTATATTTTCAAATACCCTACGACACCGCTACTTCGGATGTCTTTTAATTTCTCCTGGTCTGGATGTTCCAAATTTTTTCCACCTACTCTAACAGAATATCACCTACTTGTCGTCTCATTCTTCTCAATCTAAATGGGAATAGGTATAAAGAACGATTGACTCCATTAGATAAGTACCAAATTATATTACCAGGTTTTCAAGCGTTATACCAAAACATTTCCTACATAGTAATAAGTCATTAGAGTCATTAATTTTCTGTTTAGAGCACAATCAAAGCACTAGGAGCATAATTGCCAAGAAATCCATAAATATTAAAAAAGTACCTTTTGTTCCAGTGATTGTCATATGCAAATCACACATGTACCAGTATTGGGCATCATATTGTACGAATATTCGTCACTGATAATAATTAATTAATTAATAACAATAACATTAGAAACAATTTTGATTACGTTTATTTACGACAAGACGCACAATGAAATTTTTTGGCGCTTTTAGAAACATTTGCGCATTTTTCGTGTACCCATATTTTACAACTTAAACATTGAAGCATATTTTCTTGAACATCTTCACAAATGATAAATAACAATTTTCTTTATTATTATTATTTTCCAATTTCTTTTTTTTATTCTTTTGTGACGCTTCTTTTTCTTTTTTTTCTTTTAGCAGCCGCGTCCTGTCTTTTCTTTCCTTTGTCTTGCAATTCCTATATTTTGTCAGCTTTGTCCTTTTCTTTTTTCTGGAAGTAATGTTGCCATTCTTTAGAAGTTGCAACCGCAGGCACCTTTCCTGTGGTTGTTTTCTTTTTTGTTTTGGGCGCCAGCCATAAATAGCTAGCCAAAACAGCGTATTTTGAAAGGAGATGTAAAGTCGTCTGGGATATTTTTCATAGGCGGTGTTAGAGACTTGTTTCTGATTTCTATTATTTTTTCTGCTGTATCTGGTGCTCCATTAAGTCACTGTTCTAAGTCACTAAGTCATTCAAATTTTGAACCTCAACAAAACCTAAAATCGAACATTTGATAGTAGGTATACAATTGAAGTAAAATAACATATTCACACTTACTTTCTGTAACTGGATAGGACTGGAACCTTTGATGTAACTATAACACTCGGAGTAGTTTCCACAAACACCAAAACACTTTTACTTCGCTCGACGCGCGTTTCGCCAACTAAGTTGCCATCATCCGGAGACGATTAAAACTGTCGTTTTAATCTGGCAGTTTTAGTCTGTCAGTCTTTAAACTGTCAGTTTTAATCGTCTCCGGATGATGCCAACTTGGTTGGCGAAACGCGCGTCGAGCGAAGTAAAAGTGTTTTGGTGTTTGTGGAAACTACTCCGAGTGTCTTACTTTCTGTCACAAATACGTCTACAACATTTTTTGTTGACTGAATTTTTAGTTCAACATCATCACTGTTCAAAGCATTAAAATTTTCAACCCAAAAAAACCTAAAATTTCAAATTTGATAGTTGGTATACAATATTAGAAGTAAAATAACATGTTCACACTTACTTTCTGCCTCTAATAATTCTACAACAGTTTTCGATGACTGAATGTTTAGTTCGACATCGATTACCCCCTGGTAGATCTGTATCTACTAAATTATTTCCATTTTCTATGGCATTTACTTAAATTAAAATATAATTAAGTTAGTAAACACTAGAATATTACATATTATGATGTATATACTTACATTCGTTCACTGTCACTCCTTTCAAAATCCCATTCTGCAGTATTTCATACGCAATTATTTCCGTTATTTAAAACTTCATTTACAAGTTCCAAGTCAATGTTTGCTTCGGTATATTCTAAATTTAAATCAGTTAAAATATTTTCTTGGCCAGAAAATTCATTTTGTAAGTCACTTCCATTGTAGGGTAAATTAACTTTCTTTTCCGTTGGTTTATTCTCATTTTTATTTGCATTTTGAGTTTCATTATTCAGTTTACGCCAAAAAGAGAACAATGTAGTATCTTCAATTGCACCGATCCAGCGATTGTTGGCTGTCCTTTTAAATTCATTCTCTTTTTCAATATAAAGCTCATTTTAAAATAAATTTAAAGGGTCTACACTTTTCTTATTATTTAACACGTTAGACTTCTGGGGGGAATTTTTGTTTCCTGATAGTCTAGAATAGTCTAACGCATTTACATTGATTTGACAAAGGCCACAACGACGAAATCCATTTTTCAACATATCTTGTGGAAGGTTGCTACATCCATCGGCTGCAATGTTTGGGATAAAGGTTGCATTGGGATAGAGCGCTACAAGTTCTATGTGATGGTTTTAGCAAAAATCGCTTAGAACCATAGTTAAATGTGACACATGACCATCACAAAAAAACGCGACAGGAAAAATAGTGTTGTTTTCTAGCAACCAAGGATATAATACATTCGCAAAGTATTAAAAAAATATTTCCCATCAAACCATTGTCGGATTTTCTTATGCTGCATATTGCCTATATCTCCTGCTGCATTCCCTATTATCAAAGTAGTGATGCGTTCCTTTTCATCCGAGTTTATTATCATGTGAACCGTCTGTTGCCATCTTTTTGCTAAAATTCTATTATTATTTGAACTAAGGAAAAACGCAATTTCATCGCAATTAAATACTCCTTTGGATTCATTTCAAACTTCTAAAAAGTTATTTTTGGCCATGTAGGTTTCAACTTCAGTGAAGCAATTTCTTAAATAGTTTTCAGTGACAGCTGCACGCCTCGAAGTTAAATTTCGGGCATTTCTCTCTGCAATTCTAGGATGTCGTCGTAGGAATGCCTCATATCAGTGTCGGCCTGGTCTGCCATTTTTAAATGGATTGGGCTTTTTTAATCGCTTTAGTAATATTTGGATGGTGTCGAGAAGTTGTTCCTTTGTTACAGGAATGGGACTTTTTTCTTTCAATGGGACTTTTCCTTTCACTTTATCAGATAGCGTCATCCGTGGAATTTTAAAATTTTTGGCAGCCGCATTAGTGCAACATCCATTTTGAATAGCCAAGACGGCTGCTTTCAAATCAGCATTTGTGTAGTTTGTATGTTTTACCCTCGGTTTTTCATGATTTCTATAGAAGAACCAGTTATCGTCAAGCCTTTGTACCAGTGTTCGTCGTACAGTTTCAAGTAATTTTTGCAAAAACATTCGTTATAAATTGGTATGACGGATACTGGGCTACTAAATTTTCAGTGTATAAACAGTTTAAATGTAATTTAGGCGATTTTAGTTCTAAATGCATTTGTCCCAGTATTCGTCAGATATGATGAGCATTGGGACAATTCCGTTGTAATAGCGAAACAGTATTCGTCACAACTAAATTCAAATTGATTGGTCAAATAATAGGCACCAAATTTGTTTAAAAATGAGTTATCAAAATAAAAACGTTACATTAGCTCGTATGCTACACAATTACAAATGCTACACAAAGACAACAGTAAGAAAGAGAGAGTTTACCTTAGTAAAATCATTTAAAAATCTGCACAAAATGACAATAGTTCGACAAATTTTGACAGCTTGACATTTACTCACTGCTGCCAATGCAAATTCTTCAAACCCTATATTTCACACGTGTTAACTTATTTTACCGATAGATCTTAATTTTAAATAAAATATTGGAAACATGACGACCACTACGACTATAGTGGTTATTGGTACATTTACCTTGTGGATCCAATAAAATATAATGATTTAGGGAGACGAAAATATGTACTTGTATCGAAAATGCTTCCACAGAAAATACCGATTAATGAAGCGGAAATATAGAATGTTTCTATAATATCGTTCATAATTGATGTTTATAGATAGCAAGTATTCCCGGAACATAATCGTTTGAAATAATTCTGCTTGTTAGTATGTTATTAGCTCATTTGGTTGCAACTAAATAAGTATTATAATGTTCATGAGAAAACAGAAAAAAAAACATTTAATGTTCACTGAAGAAGCCAGGAGAAATAAGTACCTATATAATACCTGAATTTATGGTCTATATGTTTCATAGTACGTGCAAGTCAACAGACATTTAAATAATCAGATCTAATTATCGAAGGTATTTCTACTAAATGCTATACCATATCGATAATGGTTAATAATTTCACATATTTTATTTTATGTGAAAAATATTTCCTGATCATCTACTATTAAATAATAAAATATGATGTACTTTTCGATCCTATAAATTTATCAAAGCAAGTCCGTTAACTTTACAAAATTATAATAATTTTAAAGCTACAATGTATAATTTAAAATTTATTATAATGTACTAAATAGTCTAATAAATAGTAGGAATTTACTATTTTTAAATATTTGATTACTAAATGTGTTTAACTAATATAATATGACAGGAGTAACAGTTATTTCTGTTAGTTAGAGTAGGTAGCAGTTTTGAATGTGTTTCAATAAGAATTAAGTTTATGGTGATTGCAAAATTTAATTATACGCCTCAGAAATAGCACTATCAAATTCCTTCGCTTGCTGAATAGTTTTAAAGTAATTTTGTGTTTTAAATATTAATGAAACCTCTGGATCATGAAGAATTTAATACTCGTAAGGAAAGTTTGATGGAAGTTATTAGCGCTGTTAATAGTTTTAAGACAACTTTTAGGTTTAACTTTTTACGTTGCAGAATAAATGGTGATATTCAATTAAGCTCTCAAGATACAAGTTTGTTATCATTAATAGTGCTGTTAAAACAGAATATATAAATACAGCAATTTTACATTTACAGACATTTAAGAAA
>CAXKVY010002366.1:0-11341 GCA_964058915.1 Tetropium fuscum
TTCTTCTTCTTTTTCTTCTTCTTATTTTTCTTCTTCTTATTTTTCTTCTTCTTCTTCTTCTTCTTCTTCTTCTTCTTCTTCTTCTTCTTCTTCTTCTTCTTCTTCTTCTTCTTCTTCTTTTTCTTCTTCTTCTTCTTCTGCGTTTTGCCTTCTTGTTATTTCCTCATTCCTATTCTTCATGGACGTCTCATTGTTCTTCAGTAACCTCATCTTCATTTCGACTAAAATAAATTAAGTCAATGTTCATTTTTCTGTTCTGTTCTTTACCTTGTTTTTTTATTTGGTTCCCCTACAATATTTGTTGTAATCATTCTGTTCCAGAAAACAGTAAAAAATCATTTTAAAAATTAACTATTGCAACAGTTCAATCTTTAACGAATTTCGAATAAGTTTTTCTTATTCGTTTTATATTGTTAAATCATTTTATAGCTTCCTTGTGACCTACATATATGTAGCTTCCTCATCTAACCAATTGAGGTTTTTAATATGTTAATACCTCTATACAGTATATAAAATGTTTACGTAATAGTTTTGAATCTTATTTTCAAACTCAACTGTTTTGTAATTCGTTTTCGTTTCCTCCTGAATTTGTACAGTTACTTTTATTCTACAGGTAGGTATTTGGTATTTTCGGTATCCCTACATATATGGGTGTCCTCTTCTTCTTTATTCTTACCGAAATATTCTTCTTCCCGGTGGAAATATTCTTCTTCCCAATTTCTCTAAACATATTTTAAAATAGACCTTGTCAGTAGTCATTTTAATTGCCCCTCGGAGAAGGAGATACGCTACTGTATAATAATAATTATCTTCTATTGTATTTACGATTGTTCATTGTTCAGATTTACATACATAAGTAATGTGTTTATAATAATACTTACATGTTTTCTCGAACGCAATAATGTATTTCCCATAAATAATCAGGTACCTAAGTACATACCTATATTTATACAGGCTCGTTTTATAATAATTTCATACGTATTTATATACCTAGGTATGTTACCTATATAATTACATAATGTATCATAATTCTTCCTGTTGGTTGGTGCTTTTCCTGTCGCATTCCAAGATTTTCAAGTCACGTTAAATCTTCGTACCCACATCAGGAACAATATTCAGCTATTATATTAGTTTATAGAATGGACCCCCCTTCCAGTCCCTAGAGAAAATGCATCCAAGGCAAATAATACCCGACAATTTATCTAAGTGCACAATGACACAATATTAATGGTGCCGCTCTCAGAATAGCAGGAAAAAGATAAAATGGCCCCTGAATGATCTAGACAGCTTATTCGTTTCCAACAGCCGCTAACCGTGCAGTTTTTATGAATCGTTTTATATTACAGCTTTCCAAACGCCCGCTAGGCTGCAACCAGACAAGCACGTGCGTCATCACTCCTCAGACCGCAGTAGCGATACCGTAAGGGCCTATTTGTGGCCTGCTCTGATGCTGCAAAATAACTGTGTTTACAAAGCGGTTGTTGTGACAGGTGGAACCTGAACTTCCAATGTTATATTTGATCTGCTCAAATGCTCACTTGTTAATATTACTGTAAGATATTACTTTGCATGTATGTACATGGTATTATGGCTTATCAATTAATTAGTAAGTCAGTATTTAAAGTATTGAATAAACATAAGGAACTATGTATTTATCTTATTCGTTGAAATAAAGTTAATTTATTAAGTATATAATATATAAATACTCGTTTTATTTCTAGTGCTTTCGTCGTGGAGTTGTACATTGTACATTATATGTACCGGAGCAGTGGATAGAGAGATATTTGCGGCCGTCCGCCATTTTTTCTCCATCGCATACACGCGGCAAAGGTTAAACGTATTCACCATTTGAAAATCGTTTATCTTTGAGCCATTGTTTCAAAATACTATTTATCTGAGCCTATTTCTAGCGAAGTCTGTATTGAACCTATTTCCACCAAAAACGAAGTGTAGTAAATATGGGCCCATTTGTCGGCATTTATCAGTTCAAACGAATGCGGTACTCTCCCTATCTACTGCTCTGGTATATACGCAACAGTACAACATTGAATCAACGGTACAACCACAAAACGCCAACGGATGTGCAACTAAATTCATCACTCCATTGCAAAGTGACAATATGGCCGCTAAAACAGACGTTGAAAATCGTCAAAGCCTAGTTTTTTCCAACAACCGTAAACAAAAGAGAGTATCGTTATATTAAAGCAGTAGAAACTACAAGCGGATTGGCCTCAGTCATTTTATTTCCATTTTGTTAGCTGTAAATAGTGTCAATTCAACTTAGGGTAAAGCGATTGATAATGAATTCACTTTAAGATTTGGCGCCAAATTCAAACTCTTACCGCATTCACAGAATAATTTTATTACTCCTTCGTGATATTGTACGACTTTGTACGACAAAATAACCAAAATATTATATTAATGAAAACATAAAAAACATTTATAAAACAATTAAATGTGCAGAGTATTCACGACTTGTTTCGGTTGACATTGACAAATTGACATACTTGCCTCAACTGGCGGCTATGCCTGTTGGTATTTTCTAGCCTCTACGTTATATAAGGCCAAGTTGCCAACCTTAGGTATTATTAGGCACTACTAACGTAGTACACAATCTATGCAATAAAAAGACAGCCAAAAATTAGCGACATAAAAAAATGGCCAAAAAATATTAGCAGAAAAACTTCCAAAATGAATTGAGTTATTATTAGTAAATATGTAAAGATAGTAAGTTACTAATCTAAAACAACTCAATCTGGCGCTGACGCCAACGTCTGTTATTACAACAATTATAAAATACAACAATTCACTGGCAGATGACGTCTGTCTTTCTGTAGTATAAAATAAACAACGTATTTTTTTTAATTTCATCAAGGACGCGAAATTTGGCAATTAACTTTAATAGAATTCTGTGGACTGTACAAAGAAAAGAAAAACGCTAATAACGAATTTTCGTAGTGCAAAACCTCTAATTTCGTAGCTTTTGTTTCATGCCGGTTTTTTATTTTACAAAATTGCCGATAATAACTTGTTTAATAAAACAGATTTTGATCTAAACGCGGTTTCTAATACTTTATTTTCATATCTACAATATGAATACGCTACAAAAGCTCAAGCTCGGTACCTCGTGGCCGCTAGGCACGCCACTGTGCACTGATGTGAATTTACGTTACTGGAGCTCTGTTGAAGTAAGCTGTCTCTCTCTGTCTGCATCCCGCTCTCCCTGTCACTCTCCACTCTTCGCCTTCGCCGAGTCTGTGGCGCATACGGGAGGTGAAAACGCGTGTGCTGTTTGGCTGTGTGAAATCTGCAGAAGAGTAGTGGTTTCGGTTTCCTTAGTGCTTCACAGTCAGGGTGGAAAGTGTAGGGTTAGACACACCCCATAAATCCACATCAACGAGGCGAGTGTGGATGGTGTCGTAACGTAAAGTGGAGTTTGTGATTCAAGTGCATCGTCTAGTTTGTAGTAACGCGAGGGTGCCGAGCAACTATTGAACAACAATTGGCTGTGACCGAGCAGTGCAAGTGCATCGGACACCCCTTCGGTACAAATTTATTATCCGTAATTAATGGAAACTGGTCGCCCACGGCCCGAATCGCCGGGTAACAAAAACTTTCAAGCTGGAACTCATGGAATTAGAAAATATAGTTGCAAATACAGTTTATCTAAAAGCGAGAGAGGGTGAGTTGTCGACGTCTAGCCAAGTTAAGGTTAAGGTTACTACGTCCCTCCTTATCTGTGTTTTAGGTGGTTCCGATAGTAATAAGGGAAAAAGCAAAAAGTGGAGAAAGATCTTGCAATTCCCACACATCTCCCAATGCATTGACCTTATTCACAAAATAGGCAAGTATATTTACCCCGTTTCGTATACTTTATGAATGAATTTTATTCTGCTTGACTGATTTTATGGCTTACAATGCACTGCATTCTTGAACTTGAACATACTTTAACCTATACACAGAAATTGAGGTTAGATTAATCATATTGTTGTTTATTTACTTTATTCATGCTGATAAAACCCTATATTACCTGGAACAATTTTAGCTGTTAAACAGTACCTCACAAATGCTAATTTATGTAACAACAAACACTACTGCTACTTAAATGTTGACCGATAAGTCTACCTCGATATTCAAGGCGCATAGTTGTTTTACAGGACACGAAAATAGACAGTGCCATATACTGCGTTCATAATGTATGCCAATAAAGCAGTTTGAAAAGCAGCGACAAGCTATGCAGACAAACTTTGAATACCAATTTCATCGAATGGATAGCCAGCTGAATAATATAAAATAGAAAGTTGAGTTCAGAGTGTGTAATGCGAAGGTGCTGCGATTACGCATCATAATATTTATGGTATCTGAGCTGGTATCTATTCCTAAATAGACATGGGGGTTTTCGTAATAATAATAGTTAGGTATCTGAATATCTGTTTTTAAAGGGGTTACGAGTAGGTATACCGGGAGACCACGGAGGATCAGTGTAAACCCCCACCATTACCACAATTTTTGAGGTATCCAAATGAAATTTTGCAGCAGTAATGTTAGTCCAAAAAGACTCATTTTGGCCCATCCGATTTTTTTTCCGACTCGGTTTCGACGGAAGTGACCTCAACTTTGGAATTTTAAATGGAACCTCCTGTATATTATGGCATTTTTTGAATACTGAGATAATTCTGAGTACCTACCTACGAATGAACTATTTTGGAGACTTCTTAATACCACTTGATTTTTTTAACGCCTATTTTATATTTGATTTGAATCTAGAGTGCCATTATTGGTCTCATTTGGTTCAAAGAGACTGGTATAATTCCCAACAAATTAGATTGACAAAATAAATATAAAATGGACATCTTGGCCATAATAATTTGACCAAATAACTTTTTGTCCATTTTGACCGTTTTTCCAAAAGATATCGTAATGGTAAACCGATATCATAAAATGATACATTTTGTATGGAATCCATTAATGTACCCATTCTTGATAAATCTGCAATGTGCAAGTAATAAAAAAAGAAAATTTCGAAAAATAATCGTATTTTTATTATATTTATCACACCATGGAAGAAATAAACTGTCTTAACCATAAAATAAATATTCAAATTATCAAGGATGAAGTCTCGTCTCATGAATTTTTATTTTTTAATATTTTGGAAATCCAGAAAATCGTGACGTTACAAGAATACATTTTTACAGCCTATATTTTGTCGCGGATATTGATCCTTATACCTACTTAATTATAAGTATTTTTTGTTATGAGAAGTTATGGAAAAATTTGAGCAGGTTTTGAGTTGATACATTTTAAAGAAATTTAAAAAAAAATATTTCCCAATAAATTAATTTGTTATTAATAACATCGTTTGAAAACTTGTCTGAACTTACACAAAGGTTCCTTCTAATACGGTATATTTTTAGAAAAATATACAGTGAAAAAAATATCAAAACTTTCCACATTTCGAGTACCTCTGTCTCGTTTTTTTAATATAACCGTTATTTTTGTTCGAAAATTAATTCTTCTTTCAATTTACCATCAAATGATATAATATTATTTATGAACAGATCTTACGTAGTCAGCCAGGTACTCAGGTGAATCATATTTAATCAGCATTTTTTTCAATTTAGTTATTATGTAGTACGTTTTCGAGATTAAGTAATGTCAGACAACTTACATGGCATTTGCTTGAAGAAAACCAGTAACGTGTCTTTCTCGGTGTCTTGCTTATATTTTCCAACAAAAATACAGATACAATACAATTTTAATGGGGACTTCCCCCATAAAAAACGAATTTAAGGAACTCGAAATGTTTCGTAAAAATATTATACAGGGTGTGGAAATTTTTTTTCCACACCCTGTATAATATTTTTTCGAAAACAAAAAATATACCATAGTAGAATGAACCTTTGTTTATATTCGGACACGGTTTCAGACGATTTTATCAATACAAGTGAATTTATTGAGAAATTAAAATATTTTTTTAGGGATTTTTATCTTTAAATTGAATTAATAACTCAAAAATTGCTAAAAATTTTTCATATCTTCGTGTTACAAAAAATAATAACACTACATAACTACAAGGAGATCAATATCCGCGACAAAATATAGGGTGTTCATTTTAAGAAAATGTATTATTGTAACGCAACGATTGTATGGGTCACCCTGTAATTTAAAAAAAAATATTGAAAAATTAAAAATTATGAGATACCAACTTTTTCATTTAACTTTATTTTCTAACTCTTACGACTTTTGAGACAAGTGGACGTGGACCACGCTATACACATTTCCGCACCACCTATGAGGTAGAACGGGTGAGAAGTCCACGCCCACATTTTTCAGAGAGGACTATAATAGGGAACTTTCCCATCTTTTTTTATTGCATAAAAATGTTCTACCATACTGAAAAATAAGATATGCAAAATATGACGCCTTACTTAATTCCCAATAATAATTATTAAAGTCCCATAGTTCATAAACTGATCAACAAAATAAACGTTACACTGCCAAATTTGCTCTGATTTTGGAACAGAATAAATCTGGATTGCCGCCGCCTATTTAGTTTCTGTTTGAAGTGTTAGCTAGTACAATGTTTTGTCTGCCGGTCCTTGTTTGCACCAAGGATATATGTTTCATATAAAGTTTCTACAGGGCGGAAAATAAAACAGTGCTAAATTTCTGAAATTTCGGCATCGTCCCATTTCAACAAAATTTTTTTTTTCTGGATTTCAACATGAATGTCATAAATTAGAACCTCATATCTCGAAACGGTTTTTGCGATTTTCGTTGATTTGCCTTATTTACATAGTGACCGCAAAGACATCCATTTTTGGTCTTGCATTGATAACTTTTTTACTCGTGAACCGACTCTCAAAATCCAGGCCTCATGTTGAAGCTAAAACTGCAGTTAATAAAGCACGATAAAGATAATCGACTCCAGGCAAAGTTTCAATATACAGGGTTGCATCAAAGTTGAACCAAATCTGCATAACTTGCAAAACCTAGTATTCTAAGAGACTTCAATTAAAGACAACTTGCTTTCGAACAAATTGTATAAGCTGAACACTAATGTTTTTCTTACTTGCATGAGTTAGGAATTGTTGGTGTAGGAAGGAATTAATGATTGCCTGCTTTTGAAGAAAAATCATAGCTCTTGCTTATCTGATATTTTTGTTGCCATGCAACGATAACTGTCACTGGTTGTCACTTTTAATTTGTGTCACTTTTATGTTGTTTTCTTGATTGCAAAGTTTGCGAGTGCAATCAAGTTTTCTTGATAGCAAAGTTAGTTGATTGCTAAGTTAGTGCCTCTTTATCGAAAAATGCCAACTTTAAATTACGACCAATTGGCCTAGTTGGCCAATAGGACTAGTTTTAATCGTCTCCGGATGATGCCAACTTGGTTGGAGAAACGCGCGTCGAGCGAAGTGAAAGTGTTTTGGTGTTTGTGGAAACTGGGATACTGGGCGTCCCATTTTAATGTATCAGGCTGCATAAAAATCGCGGTTGACATTTCAAGGTCAACTTTATTTTTTTAAATGGAACCCCCTATTTTTCACATCGGCAATCGATTGTAGGTCAAAAACAAGAAAATTGTGTCTAACTTTTTTTGTTATTGATTGTGTGTGTTGATTTATGCGATTAGTTATAAGTTTTTGAGATAAAATACGCAAAAGACGAAAAGTTCTTTTTTTATTTTCTTTTATTTCAATTACCAGAACATTTTCTTTTTAATTTTTAAATTTCTTGAAAATATAATGATGCAAAAATTCGTGAAGACTCTTGGAATTTTTCTCAGAAACTTTTCTCAGAGCGAGGGGAGAATTCACGAGTTTTGAAAATTTCTATTTTGGAAGCTAAATGTCCTATTTGCGTCAAAAAGTCAGAGAAAAGTTTCATGTTATGAGTATTTAGCCGAGTTTGATATCCCAGTAAGGAATTGGCCTCCTCGAAGCCCAGACCCAAAACCAATTGAACATGTTTGGGACGCTCTTGGAAAGAAAGTACAATCTCGTGTACCAGCTCCTGCAAATTTACAGCAGCTTAGGGAAGTTTCAATTGAAGAATGGCAGAAAATCGACCAGGGTTACATTTAAAACATAATTGAGGGCATGCCAAGACGAATTGCAGCAGTTATTCGTGCGCGTGGGGAAAACACTTCGTACAAAGTCGATTAGGTTTTTCAGTTTATTTTCAGGTCGTTTTCGTTATGGTTAAATTTTTAAAATTCTTATAGAAACAAATGTAAAATGTAACGTTTTTCTAAAACCCTTGTATCTTTAACAAAAAAAAAGTTATTCTAACAAATAAAAAAAGAAAATGTAAGGAATAGATGTAGCTTGATAACAAAAATAGAAATTATACGGTATAGAATAATACGGTATATAAATAGAAATTAACAGGTTGGCCACTTCATATATTGTTTTAAAGTTAGAGTAAAAAGGCACTTCTTGTGTCACCCTGTATAACATGGACAATTGCCTTATTTTTTTAAATTTAAATCCTCTGTGAGATTCTTTATAAATTTAGCTACTAGATGAAGAAAAATTAATCAAATCGGACTTAAATTAACAAAGTTATTGATAAGCAAACTTCATCAATATTTTGAGTGGATCGATTATTTTGCCGGTGAGTGTATATTAAATATTATTTTAAAATAAATGAATTAAAATTTTCTAATTTTTTTTGTATGTTTCAACAACGCAAGAACCTCAAATATTAAATAAACGATATTTTCATTCGAAATTTTTAATATTATTCATTTTTGTCCCATTTCATCCCACTAGACGGCCGGACAAATACTAGGAATTGTACTGTATAATATAATTTTTGATTGTCTATCGATCTGTGGTCATATAAAACCTCTGCATCTTAATTTGGAACTGCTATCATTTTTTGAAATACTTGGAACTCCATTTCATCCCCATATACCGCCTGACATGTATTCTTTGACTCTCCATCGATCTGTAGTGATATAAAAACTCTACACCATCATTTGGTCTTGCTATTATTTTTTTAAACAATTTTAACCCCATTTTTTATCCTGTTGAAAGTGTCCCAGTTTGGAATGATCTATCACTTACTTGCTACTTTTTATTTTTTGTTACTTCATGAATTTGATATTTCGCAGGAATAATATAGTAACACGAGATGTGTGAGGATCTCAACATCTTTTAGGTTGTGATAATACGTAAAGGACCGAAAATAACAAGGTTATTTTTAGACAACTCACACCGTTTTTAAACTAGACCTTCCTCTCAAACACACTTCTTGCTCCATTTTAAGCCAACAGCCACAAAGTTAATTTCAAGTTGAATCTATTTTACGCGGTACGTGAGGAGACTATGCATGAACTTTAAATAACGTCTACATCGGAATTGTAGTCACCCAGACTTCATGATTTAGATTTATCGTTAAGAGTAAGAGATTGGACATAAAAAACTTCGATTGTACCTACTTGAAGGATTTAAAACGAATAAACTTGGCATGCATGGATAATTTGGTTTCACTGTTATGTTCCAATCGGTTGTAGGAAAATGCTCTGGAAAATGTTTAGTTTCAATAAATACTTGTGTTTCAATTTTAAAATTAATAATTTACATAAACTAATTTGCATGAAATTGTTTTTTGATCGTTACCTTTTAAAAAATTTGATTCAGAAACCTCGTCATTTATGATGTATTCAAAAAATGAGCACATGTTTTCGAAAATAAATATTACCGTATCAGTACCTAGCAATAGATAAACCGTTTCTATTCAAAATATTAATGGTATTATTGGGGCCTGAGTTTGTTTACCAATTACGAAACCGTTTTTATCGAGATTTTTGTGGGTCACATTCACGTAACTTAGAGGCTTCGTTGCCGTAACATCGTTTTAAAAAACAAGAAAAGTTCGAAATTCGATATTTTTAATGTTAATTACCTAATTGTCTTTATTACGAGTGATTTCAATGTAGGTTACATATATATATTATATATATATATATATATGTTATATATATATATTATATATATATATATATATATATATATATATATATATATATATATATATATATATATATATATATATGTATATATATATATATATATATATATATATATATATATATATATATATATAATATATATATATATATATATATATATATATATATATATATATATATATATATATATATATATATATATATATATATATATATATATATATAGACTGAGTTAAAACTAAACTAACTGATTGCTGGATAACATTTGTCTCGTTCAGCAGTTTTACAAGAATACATGATAAGAACAATACAAAGGCATAACGTCATATACTGGGTGTCCCATTTTAATGTATCAGGCTGCATAAAAATCGCGATTGACATTTCAAGGTCAACTTAATTTTTTTAAATGTAATTCTCTAATTATTGTGTCCAAATTTTTTTTTTAATTTCAAATTTTGTGATTGCGATCTCGGGACTGGTGATGAGTTTTTGAGAGAAAATTCGCAAGACGAAGTCCTTTTTTTATTTCAGTTACCAGAAAAATTTTTGAAAAGAATATGATGCAAAAATTCGTGAAGAGCTAAGAACTTTGCGTTTGTTGCGATTTTTTTCAGAAACTTATCTTTCGCGAGGGGAAAATTCACGAGGTTTGAAAATTTCAATTTTGGAAGCTAAGTAAGTCAAACCAATTTGCGTTTTCAAAAAAAAGGCGGACAAAAGTCTGACTTTTTGACTGTTTCATGTTTTTTTTTTCGTAAAATCGACTGCCGATGTGAAAAATGGGGTTCAATATAAAAAAATTAACGTGACATTGAATGACCTTGAACTCAAAGTCAAAAATATCAGTGGCATCGAATGTCCCAAAACTTTTGTCTGAAACTCTTTTCTCAGATACGTGATTTGCCATTTTTAATCACCTAATAAATTGAAATGGCACACCCTGTAGAAAGTTTATAGGGAGGCACAGATATAACTCATTTTATATCCCAACGTGTATTTTATAAAAAACACATCACTAACTTAACTCTGAACAATTTATTTTTCACTACCCTTTAACCGAAAACCACTTTGTTTGCCTGGAAACGGTAAACTGACGAAAAGCTGGCGCCCCCTCTGCTGCGTTGCCACGTTTCTAGTTATTTCGTATACTTATGGCATTCTATTTTGTGAGAACGGATGTTTGACGACGCCAATGGCGAGTGTTCCCAACCCTTAAAACGAAATTTTAAGAAATAATTTGTTAACTATGTAAAAACTGTATATTTCCTGATGATGGTAAATATGCCGAAACGCACTAGGAGAATGAAACAGTGTAATTTAATATGACCGATAATCCTAAGGAAATTTCAATTTAATCAT
>CAXKVY010002367.1:0-29287 GCA_964058915.1 Tetropium fuscum
CCCCCCTTCCAGTCCCTAGAGAAAATGCATCCAAGGCAAATAATACCCGACAATTTATCTAAGTGCACAATGACACAATATTAATGGTGCCGCTCTCAGAATAGCAGGAAAAAGATAAAATGGCCCCTGAATGATCTAGACAGCTTATTCGTTTCCAACAGCCGCTAACCGTGCAGTTTTTATGAATCGTTTTATATTACAGCTTTCCAAACGCCCGCTAGGCTGCAACCAGACAAGCACGTGCGTCATCACTCCTCAGACCGCAGTAGCGATACCGTAAGGGCCTATTTGTGGCCTGCTCTGATGCTGCAAAATAACTGTGTTTACAAAGCGGTTGTTGTGACAGGTGGAACCTGAACTTCCAATGTTATATTTGATCTGCTCAAATGCTCACTTGTTAATATTACTGTAAGATATTACTTTGCATGTATGTACATGGTATTATGGCTTATCAATTAATTAGTAAGTCAGTATTTAAAGTATTGAATAAACATAAGGAACTATGTATTTATCTTATTCGTTGAAATAAAGTTAATTTATTAAGTATATAATATATAAATACTCGTTTTATTTCTAGTGCTTTCGTCGTGGAGTTGTACATTGTACATTATATGTACCGGAGCAGTGGATAGAGAGATATTTGCGGCCGTCCGCCATTTTTTCTCCATCGCATACACGCGGCAAAGGTTAAACGTATTCACCATTTGAAAATCGTTTATCTTTGAGCCATTGTTTCAAAATACTATTTATCTGAGCCTATTTCTAGCGAAGTCTGTATTGAACCTATTTCCACCAAAAACGAAGTGTAGTAAATATGGGCCCATTTGTCGGCATTTATCAGTTCAAACGAATGCGGTACTCTCCCTATCTACTGCTCTGGTATATACGCAACAGTACAACATTGAATCAACGGTACAACCACAAAACGCCAACGGATGTGCAACTAAATTCATCACTCCATTGCAAAGTGACAATATGGCCGCTAAAACAGACGTTGAAAATCGTCAAAGCCTAGTTTTTTCCAACAACCGTAAACAAAAGAGAGTATCGTTATATTAAAGCAGTAGAAACTACAAGCGGATTGGCCTCAGTCATTTTATTTCCATTTTGTTAGCTGTAAATAGTGTCAATTCAACTTAGGGTAAAGCGATTGATAATGAATTCACTTTAAGATTTGGCGCCAAATTCAAACTCTTACCGCATTCACAGAATAATTTTATTACTCCTTCGTGATATTGTACGACTTTGTACGACAAAATAACCAAAATATTATATTAATGAAAACATAAAAAACATTTATAAAACAATTAAATGTGCAGAGTATTCACGACTTGTTTCGGTTGACATTGACAAATTGACATACTTGCCTCAACTGGCGGCTATGCCTGTTGGTATTTTCTAGCCTCTACGTTATATAAGGCCAAGTTGCCAACCTTAGGTATTATTAGGCACTACTAACGTAGTACACAATCTATGCAATAAAAAGACAGCCAAAAATTAGCGACATAAAAAAATGGCCAAAAAATATTAGCAGAAAAACTTCCAAAATGAATTGAGTTATTATTAGTAAATATGTAAAGATAGTAAGTTACTAATCTAAAACAACTCAATCTGGCGCTGACGCCAACGTCTGTTATTACAACAATTATAAAATACAACAATTCACTGGCAGATGACGTCTGTCTTTCTGTAGTATAAAATAAACAACGTATTTTTTTTAATTTCATCAAGGACGCGAAATTTGGCAATTAACTTTAATAGAATTCTGTGGACTGTACAAAGAAAAGAAAAACGCTAATAACGAATTTTCGTAGTGCAAAACCTCTAATTTCGTAGCTTTTGTTTCATGCCGGTTTTTTATTTTACAAAATTGCCGATAATAACTTGTTTAATAAAACAGATTTTGATCTAAACGCGGTTTCTAATACTTTATTTTCATATCTACAATATGAATACGCTACAAAAGCTCAAGCTCGGTACCTCGTGGCCGCTAGGCACGCCACTGTGCACTGATGTGAATTTACGTTACTGGAGCTCTGTTGAAGTAAGCTGTCTCTCTCTGTCTGCATCCCGCTCTCCCTGTCACTCTCCACTCTTCGCCTTCGCCGAGTCTGTGGCGCATACGGGAGGTGAAAACGCGTGTGCTGTTTGGCTGTGTGAAATCTGCAGAAGAGTAGTGGTTTCGGTTTCCTTAGTGCTTCACAGTCAGGGTGGAAAGTGTAGGGTTAGACACACCCCATAAATCCACATCAACGAGGCGAGTGTGGATGGTGTCGTAACGTAAAGTGGAGTTTGTGATTCAAGTGCATCGTCTAGTTTGTAGTAACGCGAGGGTGCCGAGCAACTATTGAACAACAATTGGCTGTGACCGAGCAGTGCAAGTGCATCGGACACCCCTTCGGTACAAATTTATTATCCGTAATTAATGGAAACTGGTCGCCCACGGCCCGAATCGCCGGGTAACAAAAACTTTCAAGCTGGAACTCATGGAATTAGAAAATATAGTTGCAAATACAGTTTATCTAAAAGCGAGAGAGGGTGAGTTGTCGACGTCTAGCCAAGTTAAGGTTAAGGTTACTACGTCCCTCCTTATCTGTGTTTTAGGTGGTTCCGATAGTAATAAGGGAAAAAGCAAAAAGTGGAGAAAGATCTTGCAATTCCCACACATCTCCCAATGCATTGACCTTATTCACAAAATAGGCAAGTATATTTACCCCGTTTCGTATACTTTATGAATGAATTTTATTCTGCTTGACTGATTTTATGGCTTACAATGCACTGCATTCTTGAACTTGAACATACTTTAACCTATACACAGAAATTGAGGTTAGATTAATCATATTGTTGTTTATTTACTTTATTCATGCTGATAAAACCCTATATTACCTGGAACAATTTTAGCTGTTAAACAGTACCTCACAAATGCTAATTTATGTAACAACAAACACTACTGCTACTTAAATGTTGACCGATAAGTCTACCTCGATATTCAAGGCGCATAGTTGTTTTACAGGACACGAAAATAGACAGTGCCATATACTGCGTTCATAATGTATGCCAATAAAGCAGTTTGAAAAGCAGCGACAAGCTATGCAGACAAACTTTGAATACCAATTTCATCGAATGGATAGCCAGCTGAATAATATAAAATAGAAAGTTGAGTTCAGAGTGTGTAATGCGAAGGTGCTGCGATTACGCATCATAATATTTATGGTATCTGAGCTGGTATCTATTCCTAAATAGACATGGGGGTTTTCGTAATAATAATAGTTAGGTATCTGAATATCTGTTTTTAAAGGGGTTACGAGTAGGTATACCGGGAGACCACGGAGGATCAGTGTAAACCCCCACCATTACCACAATTTTTGAGGTATCCAAATGAAATTTTGCAGCAGTAATGTTAGTCCAAAAAGACTCATTTTGGCCCATCCGATTTTTTTTCCGACTCGGTTTCGACGGAAGTGACCTCAACTTTGGAATTTTAAATGGAACCTCCTGTATATTATGGCATTTTTTGAATACTGAGATAATTCTGAGTACCTACCTACGAATGAACTATTTTGGAGACTTCTTAATACCACTTGATTTTTTTAACGCCTATTTTATATTTGATTTGAATCTAGAGTGCCATTATTGGTCTCATTTGGTTCAAAGAGACTGGTATAATTCCCAACAAATTAGATTGACAAAATAAATATAAAATGGACATCTTGGCCATAATAATTTGACCAAATAACTTTTTGTCCATTTTGACCGTTTTTCCAAAAGATATCGTAATGGTAAACCGATATCATAAAATGATACATTTTGTATGGAATCCATTAATGTACCCATTCTTGATAAATCTGCAATGTGCAAGTAATAAAAAAAGAAAATTTCGAAAAATAATCGTATTTTTATTATATTTATCACACCATGGAAGAAATAAACTGTCTTAACCATAAAATAAATATTCAAATTATCAAGGATGAAGTCTCGTCTCATGAATTTTTATTTTTTAATATTTTGGAAATCCAGAAAATCGTGACGTTACAAGAATACATTTTTACAGCCTATATTTTGTCGCGGATATTGATCCTTATACCTACTTAATTATAAGTATTTTTTGTTATGAGAAGTTATGGAAAAATTTGAGCAGGTTTTGAGTTGATACATTTTAAAGAAATTTAAAAAAAAATATTTCCCAATAAATTAATTTGTTATTAATAACATCGTTTGAAAACTTGTCTGAACTTACACAAAGGTTCCTTCTAATACGGTATATTTTTAGAAAAATATACAGTGAAAAAAATATCAAAACTTTCCACATTTCGAGTACCTCTGTCTCGTTTTTTTAATATAACCGTTATTTTTGTTCGAAAATTAATTCTTCTTTCAATTTACCATCAAATGATATAATATTATTTATGAACAGATCTTACGTAGTCAGCCAGGTACTCAGGTGAATCATATTTAATCAGCATTTTTTTCAATTTAGTTATTATGTAGTACGTTTTCGAGATTAAGTAATGTCAGACAACTTACATGGCATTTGCTTGAAGAAAACCAGTAACGTGTCTTTCTCGGTGTCTTGCTTATATTTTCCAACAAAAATACAGATACAATACAATTTTAATGGGGACTTCCCCCATAAAAAACGAATTTAAGGAACTCGAAATGTTTCGTAAAAATATTATACAGGGTGTGGAAATTTTTTTTCCACACCCTGTATAATATTTTTTCGAAAACAAAAAATATACCATAGTAGAATGAACCTTTGTTTATATTCGGACACGGTTTCAGACGATTTTATCAATACAAGTGAATTTATTGAGAAATTAAAATATTTTTTTAGGGATTTTTATCTTTAAATTGAATTAATAACTCAAAAATTGCTAAAAATTTTTCATATCTTCGTGTTACAAAAAATAATAACACTACATAACTACAAGGAGATCAATATCCGCGACAAAATATAGGGTGTTCATTTTAAGAAAATGTATTATTGTAACGCAACGATTGTATGGGTCACCCTGTAATTTAAAAAAAAATATTGAAAAATTAAAAATTATGAGATACCAACTTTTTCATTTAACTTTATTTTCTAACTCTTACGACTTTTGAGACAAGTGGACGTGGACCACGCTATACACATTTCCGCACCACCTATGAGGTAGAACGGGTGAGAAGTCCACGCCCACATTTTTCAGAGAGGACTATAATAGGGAACTTTCCCATCTTTTTTTATTGCATAAAAATGTTCTACCATACTGAAAAATAAGATATGCAAAATATGACGCCTTACTTAATTCCCAATAATAATTATTAAAGTCCCATAGTTCATAAACTGATCAACAAAATAAACGTTACACTGCCAAATTTGCTCTGATTTTGGAACAGAATAAATCTGGATTGCCGCCGCCTATTTAGTTTCTGTTTGAAGTGTTAGCTAGTACAATGTTTTGTCTGCCGGTCCTTGTTTGCACCAAGGATATATGTTTCATATAAAGTTTCTACAGGGCGGAAAATAAAACAGTGCTAAATTTCTGAAATTTCGGCATCGTCCCATTTCAACAAAATTTTTTTTTTCTGGATTTCAACATGAATGTCATAAATTAGAACCTCATATCTCGAAACGGTTTTTGCGATTTTCGTTGATTTGCCTTATTTACATAGTGACCGCAAAGACATCCATTTTTGGTCTTGCATTGATAACTTTTTTACTCGTGAACCGACTCTCAAAATCCAGGCCTCATGTTGAAGCTAAAACTGCAGTTAATAAAGCACGATAAAGATAATCGACTCCAGGCAAAGTTTCAATATACAGGGTTGCATCAAAGTTGAACCAAATCTGCATAACTTGCAAAACCTAGTATTCTAAGAGACTTCAATTAAAGACAACTTGCTTTCGAACAAATTGTATAAGCTGAACACTAATGTTTTTCTTACTTGCATGAGTTAGGAATTGTTGGTGTAGGAAGGAATTAATGATTGCCTGCTTTTGAAGAAAAATCATAGCTCTTGCTTATCTGATATTTTTGTTGCCATGCAACGATAACTGTCACTGGTTGTCACTTTTAATTTGTGTCACTTTTATGTTGTTTTCTTGATTGCAAAGTTTGCGAGTGCAATCAAGTTTTCTTGATAGCAAAGTTAGTTGATTGCTAAGTTAGTGCCTCTTTATCGAAAAATGCCAACTTTAAATTACGACCAATTGGCCTAGTTGGCCAATAGGACTAGTTTTAATCGTCTCCGGATGATGCCAACTTGGTTGGAGAAACGCGCGTCGAGCGAAGTGAAAGTGTTTTGGTGTTTGTGGAAACTGGGATACTGGGCGTCCCATTTTAATGTATCAGGCTGCATAAAAATCGCGGTTGACATTTCAAGGTCAACTTTATTTTTTTAAATGGAACCCCCTATTTTTCACATCGGCAATCGATTGTAGGTCAAAAACAAGAAAATTGTGTCTAACTTTTTTTGTTATTGATTGTGTGTGTTGATTTATGCGATTAGTTATAAGTTTTTGAGATAAAATACGCAAAAGACGAAAAGTTCTTTTTTTATTTTCTTTTATTTCAATTACCAGAACATTTTCTTTTTAATTTTTAAATTTCTTGAAAATATAATGATGCAAAAATTCGTGAAGACTCTTGGAATTTTTCTCAGAAACTTTTCTCAGAGCGAGGGGAGAATTCACGAGTTTTGAAAATTTCTATTTTGGAAGCTAAATGTCCTATTTGCGTCAAAAAGTCAGAGAAAAGTTTCATGTTATGAGTATTTAGCCGAGTTTGATATCCCAGTAAGGAATTGGCCTCCTCGAAGCCCAGACCCAAAACCAATTGAACATGTTTGGGACGCTCTTGGAAAGAAAGTACAATCTCGTGTACCAGCTCCTGCAAATTTACAGCAGCTTAGGGAAGTTTCAATTGAAGAATGGCAGAAAATCGACCAGGGTTACATTTAAAACATAATTGAGGGCATGCCAAGACGAATTGCAGCAGTTATTCGTGCGCGTGGGGAAAACACTTCGTACAAAGTCGATTAGGTTTTTCAGTTTATTTTCAGGTCGTTTTCGTTATGGTTAAATTTTTAAAATTCTTATAGAAACAAATGTAAAATGTAACGTTTTTCTAAAACCCTTGTATCTTTAACAAAAAAAAAGTTATTCTAACAAATAAAAAAAGAAAATGTAAGGAATAGATGTAGCTTGATAACAAAAATAGAAATTATACGGTATAGAATAATACGGTATATAAATAGAAATTAACAGGTTGGCCACTTCATATATTGTTTTAAAGTTAGAGTAAAAAGGCACTTCTTGTGTCACCCTGTATAACATGGACAATTGCCTTATTTTTTTAAATTTAAATCCTCTGTGAGATTCTTTATAAATTTAGCTACTAGATGAAGAAAAATTAATCAAATCGGACTTAAATTAACAAAGTTATTGATAAGCAAACTTCATCAATATTTTGAGTGGATCGATTATTTTGCCGGTGAGTGTATATTAAATATTATTTTAAAATAAATGAATTAAAATTTTCTAATTTTTTTTGTATGTTTCAACAACGCAAGAACCTCAAATATTAAATAAACGATATTTTCATTCGAAATTTTTAATATTATTCATTTTTGTCCCATTTCATCCCACTAGACGGCCGGACAAATACTAGGAATTGTACTGTATAATATAATTTTTGATTGTCTATCGATCTGTGGTCATATAAAACCTCTGCATCTTAATTTGGAACTGCTATCATTTTTTGAAATACTTGGAACTCCATTTCATCCCCATATACCGCCTGACATGTATTCTTTGACTCTCCATCGATCTGTAGTGATATAAAAACTCTACACCATCATTTGGTCTTGCTATTATTTTTTTAAACAATTTTAACCCCATTTTTTATCCTGTTGAAAGTGTCCCAGTTTGGAATGATCTATCACTTACTTGCTACTTTTTATTTTTTGTTACTTCATGAATTTGATATTTCGCAGGAATAATATAGTAACACGAGATGTGTGAGGATCTCAACATCTTTTAGGTTGTGATAATACGTAAAGGACCGAAAATAACAAGGTTATTTTTAGACAACTCACACCGTTTTTAAACTAGACCTTCCTCTCAAACACACTTCTTGCTCCATTTTAAGCCAACAGCCACAAAGTTAATTTCAAGTTGAATCTATTTTACGCGGTACGTGAGGAGACTATGCATGAACTTTAAATAACGTCTACATCGGAATTGTAGTCACCCAGACTTCATGATTTAGATTTATCGTTAAGAGTAAGAGATTGGACATAAAAAACTTCGATTGTACCTACTTGAAGGATTTAAAACGAATAAACTTGGCATGCATGGATAATTTGGTTTCACTGTTATGTTCCAATCGGTTGTAGGAAAATGCTCTGGAAAATGTTTAGTTTCAATAAATACTTGTGTTTCAATTTTAAAATTAATAATTTACATAAACTAATTTGCATGAAATTGTTTTTTGATCGTTACCTTTTAAAAAATTTGATTCAGAAACCTCGTCATTTATGATGTATTCAAAAAATGAGCACATGTTTTCGAAAATAAATATTACCGTATCAGTACCTAGCAATAGATAAACCGTTTCTATTCAAAATATTAATGGTATTATTGGGGCCTGAGTTTGTTTACCAATTACGAAACCGTTTTTATCGAGATTTTTGTGGGTCACATTCACGTAACTTAGAGGCTTCGTTGCCGTAACATCGTTTTAAAAAACAAGAAAAGTTCGAAATTCGATATTTTTAATGTTAATTACCTAATTGTCTTTATTACGAGTGATTTCAATGTAGGTTACATATATATATTATATATATATATATATATGTTATATATATATATTATATATATATATATATATATATATATATATATATATATATATATATATATATATATATATATATATGTATATATATATATATATATATATATATATATATATATATATATATATATAAATATATATATATATATATATATATATATATATATATATATATATATATATATATATATATATATATATATATATATATATATATATATAGACTGAGTTAAAACTAAACTAACTGATTGCTGGATAACATTTGTCTCGTTCAGCAGTTTTACAAGAATACATGATAAGAACAATACAAAGGCATAACGTCATATACTGGGTGTCCCATTTTAATGTATCAGGCTGCATAAAAATCGCGATTGACATTTCAAGGTCAACTTAATTTTTTTAAATGTAATTCTCTAATTATTGTGTCCAAATTTTTTTTTTAATTTCAAATTTTGTGATTGCGATCTCGGGACTGGTGATGAGTTTTTGAGAGAAAATTCGCAAGACGAAGTCCTTTTTTTATTTCAGTTACCAGAAAAATTTTTGAAAAGAATATGATGCAAAAATTCGTGAAGAGCTAAGAACTTTGCGTTTGTTGCGATTTTTTTCAGAAACTTATCTTTCGCGAGGGGAAAATTCACGAGGTTTGAAAATTTCAATTTTGGAAGCTAAGTAAGTCAAACCAATTTGCGTTTTCAAAAAAAAGGCGGACAAAAGTCTGACTTTTTGACTGTTTCATGTTTTTTTTTTCGTAAAATCGACTGCCGATGTGAAAAATGGGGTTCAATATAAAAAAATTAACGTGACATTGAATGACCTTGAACTCAAAGTCAAAAATATCAGTGGCATCGAATGTCCCAAAACTTTTGTCTGAAACTCTTTTCTCAGATACGTGATTTGCCATTTTTAATCACCTAATAAATTGAAATGGCACACCCTGTAGAAAGTTTATAGGGAGGCACAGATATAACTCATTTTATATCCCAACGTGTATTTTATAAAAAACACATCACTAACTTAACTCTGAACAATTTATTTTTCACTACCCTTTAACCGAAAACCACTTTGTTTGCCTGGAAACGGTAAACTGACGAAAAGCTGGCGCCCCCTCTGCTGCGTTGCCACGTTTCTAGTTATTTCGTATACTTATGGCATTCTATTTTGTGAGAACGGATGTTTGACGACGCCAATGGCGAGTGTTCCCAACCCTTAAAACGAAATTTTAAGAAATAATTTGTTAACTATGTAAAAACTGTATATTTCCTGATGATGGTAAATATGCCGAAACGCACTAGGAGAATGAAACAGTGTAATTTAATATGACCGATAATCCTAAGGAAATTTCAATTTAATCATTTCCCAATTATAATTAGTTTACATTATAATTAATTACATTAGTTTACAATAAGGAACATGACAAAAAATTTAAATATAAAAATAACACTAAAAAACATAGCGTAACGTAATAAAACGTGTACGTCATAAAAAAACAAGATTTCTAATTCCGCGCGGTCAGTATGAAGGATCTAAACTGCGATAAAATTGAAGCGGACCGAAAAGAGCTGTGACGTCACAAACTACAATATTCGACTGCTGGGATCTCCCGTAGCCCACCGCCGAATCAGTCTCCTCGTTGTTTGTAAAATTATGCTCTGGCGTCACGACTTTGAACCTGTTTTAAAGGGTTCAGTATTTTTTTTTAAAATAATTTATAACAAATTTATTATTGGGAATTAAGGCGTCATATTTTGCATATCTTATTTTTCAGTATGGTAGAACATGTTTATGCAAGAAAAGAAAATGGGAATGTTCTCTATCACATTAGTTTTTATTTTGAAAAACCACTGAGAACAAACAGTCGCACCTAAGCACTAAAGCGTTCTTGTTTTATGTAAAAATTCGTCTTACATTTTACTTAATTTATAAGTCCATATATTATGTAATATGTAATACATCCGATTATCGATAAAACTGCTTGCTATGTTTGTCTGTTATTATTTCTCACGATAAATACCATTTACATAAATATATACGCAGTATCTAACTGTAAATAATAAAATTACAGCGATCTGTGTGTAGAGATAATTAAAGACATTCTTTAAATGTTTTATTGTGTTTTATATTTCCATTATGATAGTTTGCTAGTAAAATATTTTAGATTACAAACAATTCCTAGAAATGCTGCAAAATTAATTCACCAAGTACTGTGGTTTACCTAACGGTCATATTGTCTAGTAGCCACAGATTTAATATCGACATGTGACATTTAATAATATACAGGGTAATTCTCTTAAAATACTCACCCCCTTATCTCACTTATCCTTTGCCGATTTATTTTATTCTTATCCTCTGCCGAGTCATTCAAAAAAGTTTGTATACACATTTTACAAAAATTCGAAACATTTTCCTTTACAGCATTTCGTTGATTGAACCAGAGACAAAGGTCCGTGAACTTGGCCCCGACTTGAAATGAGGGGCAGGGAAGGGGTGTGGCTAATTCGTTTTATCATCGTTAGACCACCGATTAGTTTCGTTTGGCCACCTTCTGTTTTCGAGTTATTGACAAAATCAATTTTTTGGGCTAACCAGGCCTCAAAAAATTTGCAAAGTTGAGTTATCCATAGCCCAATCGTTTGACCTTCGTTAGACCGTGTAAGGCCACCAATTATTTTTGTTCGAACATCTTCAGAAGAAGAGTTATTGAGGAAAAACGATTTTCTGAAAAAAAAATTAATCAAGAGATGAGTTTCAAAGAGGTTTTAAGCAGTTTCTGACTCTCGAAATTTCGAGAATCTCGAATCGAGATCGAGAGACTGTCTTCAAGAAATACATCGAGACGAGAGTTTGTTAATTTCTCGTCTCGATAATCGAGACAATACGAGAAATTGCCTTCGAGATGAGATTTCTCTGCTCTGGTTTTGGTATCATATGTCAATGTCATGTCATGTGTCATGGCAACGTAGTATTTCCACTGCCATTGTATTTTTGTTACATTTCCAACGCAGTACCTCTTGCATTACTGCTAAGTTTTGCATGTAATATTCGTAAAAAATTAATAGTACTCTATATCCACACAAATCAGGTCCAGAGCCATGATTATGTTAAAACGTTTTTTTAGCGGGGTAAGGTCGCGCGGGTTTCTGGCCCCGGGGCCGCGTTAGCTACCCCTCACAAATCATGTCGCTGTCACAACTTTCAACGTATTTAAATTTCATATCAGCCTAATGGCGCCCTTTGAAAGAGAAATTTAGGTGAAAATTCGCACGGAATATGAATGCGATCGACGTAAGTAAGTATACTGATATATTACTTTGCAGCGGTATTTACCAGTGCCGTAATTTCTTGCAAAGATATACCTTTATACCTACAGGAGATGATACAAATTGTTTTCGATGTGATAAGATATTAATTACTCATACCTAGGTACCAGCTTTGTGATAAACCCTTGCCATAGCATTGAATTGCAGTCGGACAATAAGGTAAATGTAAATGTAATTACCAGACCCTGGCTTAAGAAAAGTCAATAGATAGAATTACTTAAGTTTAATGGGTTTATTGGTATAATCTCTTCATAATATTATATATGACTGCCTTAATTACTGTTGAGGTCTCAGTAAACATGGTAGTCTAATATATCGCTTTAACAAATAGCATTAATTCAGTAGACGCCGAAAATAAATAGTAATTTTTTTTTTTCACCATTTTTTCAAGATGGCGGCGATTCCTCATGCTCAATTATTGGGAACTTTTTACACAATGATCACACACATACAGTCTAATAAATATCTCTGCCAAATTTCAAAACTTTCAAACCAACTTCATTTCCTGGCCTACTATGTTTAATGATTCTGATGATATGTTCTTAAATTAAACGTAGGAACATTATTGTTTTACACAGGCTATGGAAAATTGAAATAAATAAATCAGGTCCGTATTAAAAAAAAATAGAAGAAGGTGACCCTGAAGAGACATAACGTAATAATGTAAATTTTATGTCGGCAGTTTATAGGGAACTTCATTTAAAAAAAAATCGGCACTATTAAATCAAACCTACGGTAATTTTACAGTCTATATTTTACAGCCTGTATCTTTACTGTATGATTACGTACGAATCGTACGATTCACTAGATAGTTTGCTGTAGGTAATATTACAAAACTATACCAAAATTATACTGTCCATGTTTATGGTAAGCAGCTTATAATCAAACCAACCCTCCAACAGTTCTAAATCAGAAATCGCGATGTTACTAGATTCCAGGAAATTGCCTTTATAAAAAATGCTGGTGTCATCTGCCTAAGACTTATGCTTCCTTGATGAACAATTTCGGATTATTTTTCTGGGCTATTTGCAACATTCAAACTAATACCAATCCATAAATCGCGATATTTCAGCAGTAAACATTGACCCAGTTCTCAATGAAAGCTTAGGGCCGGAATTTCGGTGTTTATCTCTTGGGCTGCGCCCAAGAATGATGGCCAAAAGTTTTGTGATGCCATGCAAGATCCGATATCGATATCTTATCAATGAACTTTTTCTGATATATGTCCCTTACTTTTACTGTTTTTCAATAATCTTTGTTGTCAGGTTTTTTATTTTTTATGGTAATAATAATTATTAATATATCCGTGATATTTTACCTACAATATAAATTTGTACTTTATGACACTACTCTGCTCTATAATAATCTCCAAAACTTGAAAGTTGGTACTTGCGTCACTAATTTATTTTTAATCTACAACATACGATGTTCGAGTGTTCTAAAAAATAATACAACGAGAGTCCTGTGAAGTTGGCGATGTTTCTTTTAATAATCATCCATTTCTTGGGAGTTTCCAATAGAAACAAAAGAGTTCAGGAGTTCAATGTGAAAAATAGCAATTGTTCTAGCAACTTAGGTCGAGAAATCGCGAAAAACCATTTTAGGGCGCTAATTTCACGCTCTTTTTCAAGGAAATAAGGTTCACGATGAATTTTTCGTTAGAGAAGAAAGAGTTCAGGAGTTCGCAACAAAAAAACAATAGTTCATAAAATTAGCAATCTACACTGCGCAACTTATTTAACGCACAACCAAAAAGTTAACTCAAATTTGACGTTATGTATTTTCGACAATTTTTGTTCGTTTTGGTCGATTTTTTTTTCAAATTGTAGGTTTTTCTCTTAGGAATATCACTGTCTTAGTTGTTTTGGTAAAACGAATAATTTTGATATTATACCAGGTGCTATAAAAATGTTATGTTTTTTTCCGAAATTTCAAAACGTCCTGTGGGCTATACAAGGTATTGCAAGTTATTGCAATTATAGCCAATTTAAAGCCTCATATTTTTTCTACATTTTCTTTTTTTATTCATTTGTTTATCTCTGTTACTTCATAAAATATCCAATTTTTGAGTTGACGTGATTTTTATTAAATTTATTAACTTTCTTTTTTGTCAAGTGCTCATTATTTATTACTCATATTACTATTAGAAAAATGGATTGCTTTAATCAATAAAACAACGAATAATAGGAAACAAAACAAAAGTAAATAGAGAATTAGTATCTGGTGTTTCCACCCCTTCCGCGAATGACCTCCCGACATCTTTGGTTCATACTTAAAACCAAAGTTCTGATTAGGTTCTGATCTAGGCCATTCCATAATTCGACTAGGCGTCCTTCCAATTCTTGTAAATTTTGGGGTTGTCGTCCCTCACTTCGTAACCGCCGACCGATAAAATCCCAAACATGTTCAATGGGGTTAAGGTCGGGGCTACGGGCTGGCCAGTCCATGTGATCAATCCCTACTTCTTCAAGATAATTTCTCACGATAAGACTCGTGTAGGGACGCGCATTGTCTTGCATAAGTAAAAAATTGGGTCCTATATAGGGGGCATAAGGCAAAACATGTGCTTCAAGAATGTCTTTGATGTATCTGTCAGAATTGAGATTTCCATTCACAGTTACCAAGTCCGTTCGCCCAGTCAAAGATATTCCGCCCCACACCATGACGGATCCACCTCCATATAAAGTTGTGTGCAAAAAATTGCATTGACTGTATCGCTCATCGGGTCTTCGGTAGACGCGATTACGTCTGTCACAATTATACAAACTGAACCTTGACTCATCAGTCCAAAGAATACGGTCCCAATCTGCTTCCATCCAATTAACATGCTCATTGGCAAAATTCAATCTGGCTCTTCGATGATCTACTGTTGATGCGGGTCCTCGAGCAGCAATCCTGGGTCTTAAATTTGCCTCCGTCGTCTTAAGTCGTCGGCGTACAGTTTGAACATATGAGTGGACCACCTGCGTCTTGAAGTTGTGCTCTTAAATGTGTTGCAGTTATAAATCGTTGTCTTACAGCATTTACTCTTAAAAAGCGATCCTGGATAGCAGAGGTAACACGAGATCTACCTTGACCGGCCCGTCTGGAATGTTCTCCTGTTTCCGCGTACCTTTGAATTGCTCTCGCTATAGTTGTGTGAGACACTCCCAACCTTCCAGCTATGCGGTTGTAGCTCCACCCTTCACCATGTAATGTAGCTGCCTCAACACATTCATCACGAGTTAAATTTCTGGTTTGGCGTTCCATTATTCACTAATTATTGCTGGACTGTCAACAAAAAACTAATGACACAGTTGTCAGTTTAGTTTATGACGTGTAATCCTCGATTTCCATAGCTTGCTAGCTGTTTGAGTTGTCCGATAAATGCATTTCATGTGAATAAAAGCATATGGTGTTTCAAAACGGTGTATTTCATGAAGTAACAGAGATAAACAAATGAATAAAAAAAGAAAATGTAGAAAAAACATGAGGCTTTAAATTGGCTATAACTTATTTTAACAAGGTATTGCAATAACTTGCAATACCTTGTATAGCCCACAGGACGTTTTGAAATTTCGGAAAAAACAACATTTTTATAGCACCTGGTATAATGTCAAAATCATTCGTTTTACCAAAACAACTAAGACAGTGATATTCCTAAGAGAAAAACCTACAATTTGAAAAAAAATCGACCAAAACGAACAAAAATTGTCGAAAATACATAACGTCAAATTTGAGTTAACTTTTTGGTTGTGCGTTAAATAAGTTGCGCAGTGTATTAAAAAAAAATTTCGAAAAAAATTTTTTTTTATTTTTTTCTATGCAAAAGCGATTGAAGAGTTCGATCGAATCCCAAAAGAAAAGGTTATATCGCGATAAATGCGATTTTTATTGTAAATTATACGATCGAAAAATGCGCGATTTTTATTAAAAGAAATTTCGAAGGATGAGAGAAAGGGCTTCTGATGAGAGTTCAGAATGATGACCGATCAGTTCGTGCGAATCCCGAAAGAAAAAAATTTCTATCGCGATAAATACGATTTTTAATGCAAAATTCAATATCGAAAAATGAAAGATTTCTGCAAAAACAAATTTTCCAAGGAGTTCAAAAGGCTTTTGATTAGAGATCAGAATGGCGAACGAAGAGTGCGTGCGAAAACCGAAAGAAATAAATTTCTATCGCAATAAATGCGATTTTTATTGCAAATTTCATGATTGAAAAAATCGAGATTTTTTAAACAAAAAAATTTCCAAGGAGTTCAAAGCGCTTTTGATGAGAGTTCAGAATGGCGATCGAAAAGTTCGTGCAAATCTCGAAAGAAAAAAATCTATCCCAATAAATGATATTTTGATCGCAAATTTCATGATGAAAATCGAGATTTTTTGAAAAAAGAATTTCCAAGGAGTTCACAGGGGGTTTGATGAGAGTTCAGAATGGCGATCGAAGAGTTCGATCGAATCCCAAACGAAAAAAGGTTATATCGCATTAAAGGCGATTTTTATTGTAAATTATACGATCGAAAAATGCGCGATTTTTGCATGATAAATGCTATTTTTATTGCAAATTTCATGATTGAAAAAATCGAGATATTTTGAGAAAAAAAATTTCAAAAATTCCAGATACAACAAGTAATATTTATTAATTTATTTAAATATAATAATCAAGGCTATATTCAATGTTCTCTTCCTGAACTGCTTCCTAATTACCAAAATGAGGTGTAACTCTTAAAATAATTAATTTAGTCCATTAACAGTAAATTAATTTAATAGTAATCCTATTAAATTATACACGCAATTATTTTTTTATTAGCCCTTAACTTGTCATACCGTAAAAAAAAATATTACGGACATTAGACAGAAGCCTCGGTGATGATCTCGTAACCAGGAAGCCCTGGTATCCAAGTGCATCGACGGACTTTTTGGCCATCATAAAACACTCGAGGAAGAAAATTGGGATCGCTTCGTTAATTATTTACGATTTTTTTTTCATATCCAAACAATATAAACTCAAACAATGCATTTTCTATGGATAAATGCACAAAGGCGTTTTACCTAAAAATAAGAATTTACATTATTTTAAAATATCTTCCTGAATCGAAGTCAAAAAACCGCATTTCAATCCATTCGTTCGGGAAAATTTCGTATGTTTTGCCCTTTTTTGTGTTATATGCCTCGCCGCGCCGGCAGTGGAATATTTTTATGTCACATATATAAGAAGGATGATAACCAGGAAATGCAGATGTTTTTCTATACGGCATATCCGTAGTAACATATAACAATTAGGAAAAAGTCCAGCGTTCGATGAGGTAACAGCCACGCTCCTAATTTTTGTAAAAATTTGTTAGAAATTAATGGTAAAACTAAAGTAAAAATATTTAAATTTGTGCTAAATAAGTAAGAACACCAGTGAAAAGGTCTACAAGCAGAAATATCTGCAAATTAAGTGTTTTCGTCGTAATTAGCAAGTAAGAAATATAGAAGCTTCCCAGCTGCAGAAGAGTTTTATGATCAATATAAAAGAAAAGGAAACAATTTTCTCAGAGAATTCAAGTAATAAAAGAATATAAGTGCAAAAGCCGAAAATTAAAAGTTTAAGGGTGAATATATCCCATAATAGAATTCCAGCGATCATAGCAGCATTCCAGAGATAGTACGGCGACATCCGCTAGATGACACCATAAGTTTTTGTGCATGGTAATTAAAAAGGATTAACATAAATTTCAAAGGTTGCTAATTTTAAGAAATATTGTGGTCCTATGTAGTAGAGATAAGTTACGTAGGTTTGCGCAGGGTAGAAATAAGATTTCAGATTTTGTTTATTTATTACCACATTATATGACAATAAACATAGTCATATCCAAATAACTTCTTCTTTCATGTACTTTTGAAAATTTTCAGGAAACATTTTAAATCATACAATTTGATATTCAACAAAATTCAATAAATTTAAGAAATGTAACTTCACTTTAAAAATTTTAATCTAGCAAAGAAATTTACATGGACCTAATTGAACCCCCTCTAGGACTAAATAGTGCACATATTTTAAGTGATCCTTCTAGTAAATTAGAAATTAGTGTTCATAGAACTGGCGCCCATAAAACAAGAAGGATTCGATAAGGAAGAAATATTTAGGTATCCTGTAAGCTGATCAGACATTTCTTCGTCATATATCATGTATATCATATGTGCTGGACAGAACACGATTACAAATGCGTTAGACGAGGATCAAGCTATTTTAAAGACATAGGAAGACTCTCTTGCATATCTCCAATGATGTCATAATGGGGCAAGCGGACCGCCTAAAAGATAAATAGTGGGGAGAAGTGGGTGGCATTCAGCACGCTATTGCTAAGCATAGGGATCGCTCACCAATAGCGTGCTGAATGCCACGTCTCCCCGCTATTTGACTTTTAGGCGGTCCGCTTGCGCCAGTATGCCATCAGCGGAGATATAGCTTCTCTGTCTAGCTTATTTAAAATAGCTTTATTCCCGTCTAACGCATTATAATGCTATCTGTAATCGTGTTATTTCCAGCACGGTACCTATATGTATTCACAATAATTATTTTATGACATTCATAAATAATATATGCAAATTTTATGTGGCAATAGGTATTGTTCATTTAGGCGGTCAGTAAACTTCATATACATTTTATACAGACTTTAGTCCAATAAGTGATGTTTTTTTTATTATATTAAGGACGAATACAATTATTATTGTTATCTTCTATTCTTGATAATTTCAATAATAAAGTATTATTATCTAACACTCGCGGTCGTGCTCCTGCCATAGTAAAACACTGAAGTCCTTTGAAACTGGGATAGGAGAAGAGCAATTGATTCCTTTGCAGTCTACACAAAAGAACAAAAGGTCGCAATGCAAAGCAGGAGACCTAATGCGAAACAAGCGAGCCTAAACATAATACACCGGATCACTCAAGGGTATCGAATCCAGTAGAGTGAAATCCTGCCTTGAAAAAAGCGGGCGGAATCCTTACTACAAAGTCCGTAGAAGGGGTGCTTTATTCCACGGACTGATCATCGGGGGACCAACTTAAGCGCCTGATTAATTTACCAGTGTAACGGAAAGATTTCGGAGATACAAGGCAGGATATTAAGCTAATGATAGCGGCTCTCGTTCTAATGTGTTTGCCCCGCAATGTAGGCATCAACAGGAAAGGGAAATTAGATACCAAAGCGGGGAAATGAATGTTGGCTGTCGATTTGCGGTAGAGTGTGAAAACACGTCATTAAGTTTTATTCATATAAACTTATAACGTCGCTCATTTCAATTTGTCACAATTTGTAACATCGCTCATTTCAATTATTATTCAAATATACAGCGTGTTCGGTTAAGATTCGTCACTATCCATATTAATCTCAAGAATCGAAATTCTTGACTTCTCGCGAGGAATTAATTCATAGCAGAAGTGGGCAAGAGAAATCCACAATTACTAAGACGTATAGTATTAAAAAAACTGCCAAAATTTTAAGAGCAAAGTGTGCTTTATAAGAGCCTTACTGGAAAGCCGAGTTAAATCCCTCTCTTGCTAGTAGGAAATTGACTTTAAACGGGATTGGGCCGATTTAAATCAAGATAAAAATCATGATCTTAATCAACTCGTTTTTAAAAAAATCGCTAATTAAATAAAAGCCAATGATAATTTTGAGATTTATTGAACGAAGATACAATTGCTCAGTTCATTTCAGTCAGTCCATTTTAATTACAAAAACAAGAAACAAACTGTTGTAATGGAAATAGTTTTTTATTGTATAAGTGTTTTAGATAGCGTTTTAACCAGGCGACAAAGTTTAAACTTGAGAACGAAGTTCGAGAGTTTAATTTTCTTGAGTGGATAAAACGCGACTAAAACACGAATGCTATACAACGTTTTACCCGCAATCACGGTCATTTATAATCAAATTTAATCAAAAAAATACTTAGGAGGTGTTGAATTGTTGCTATTTAGTTTCGATTGTTCATCGATTTCATTTGTAAAAATTTATGAAGTTGGTGAAAAATACAAGAAAGCGATTTTGTTCCTGAGATCCTTCAGGAAGCTGAAGAAGCAAGTCTTCAATTATTGCCTGCGAAGTCCAGGGAACGGCGTTCAAAAGCAATAGCCACGAATTTTATAAAAATTTATTAGTAAAAAGTAATTGTGAATTTAAATAAGTGTTAATTTGTGCTAAGTAAGCAATAATACCAGTGCATATCGTCTAGAAGCAGGAAAACTGCATGAATTAGTGTTTTCGTAGTTTTTACGACTAAAGAAGGCTTAGTAGCGTCCCAGCCCAGTGAAGGAAAATTTGCAGTCAATAGGTATATCAAACAAGAAAAGGAAACAAACTTTCAGTGATTAAAGTGATAGCATATTAAAACCTACAGCCCAGCAGCAAGTAATATAAATTTTAGGGTAAATAAATCCCAAGGCGAGATACTAGCGAAGACAGTCAGCATTCCAGAGGCAGTGCCATTCCATGGCACCACCACCAGAGCCCAGCAGCAGTTTCTAGTTCGCGTACAAGTGAAATCGAAAGTGACAAGTCTTGTGAAAGTTCATAGAAGGATTAACCTATTTTACAACATTCTAAATTTGCTAATATTACGAAATATTGTGTCAGAAAACTTAGTTCCATCTAATTATATTTAAGTTACGTATTTTATATTTACGTTACGTTTTTGTCGCAGGATAGGAATAAGGTTCTGAAATTTTTCATTTCACATTAACCATATCTAATAATAAACAGTCATATGCAATCACGACTTCTTCTTTCTTGTTTTGCAATTTCAGGGAATAATTTAAAAAACTAATACAACTCTGTGCTTCACAAAACGTTAACAATTTTTAAAAAAATTGCAGACAAATTCAATGATGATAAGTCTTCTTTAACTTCATTTATCAACAAATCATTTTAAAGAAATTTAATTAAAAAAATAATCCTAATTGGACCCCCTCTAAGACGATAGAGCTCATGGCTCTAAAGTGATCCTTCAAGCAAATTAAAAATTATTATTCATAGAACTGGTGCCCATACTAAAAGAGAAGGATTCAATAGGGAAGTAAATAAGAGTAAGTATCCTATAAACAAATTAAATTTTTCTCTATCATATTATTTCAATATAATATATAAAATTATAATTATAATTTCTAACATTTTAACTCGATAAACTAGCGGATATAATGCATTTAGGGATACTTCCATAGCTTATGACATGTGAATCATCCCTTAAACATTTAAATGAATTCAATGTTGTGTTAGTTTGTTCTATTGTTTAATCAGGGTTTGTTGATTCGAATCTGTTGATAGATAAAGAAAATAAGTAAAGTTGTATGTTGTAACCTTGATCGTGAAATTAGTGTCGCTTTCTCGTCAATAACTGAATATAATTAATAACAAAAATTACGTTAAAAGTAAGGTATTTAAAGATTCAGAAAAATGTGAAAAACTAATAAGGTGGCAATATGAAATAGGAAGTGTTATATATATTTATTGTTTCGTGGTTAAAAATAACATGTAGCGATTGTTTGAAATTCACTTTTTTCGTAAATAAGTAACTCTGTAACTATAACAGGAATTCAATTGTTTTCATGATGAACTGCATATAAGACTTTTTCCATTTTAAACCCATTTCAACTATGACGAGAAGAATTCCTATTTTGGACATATACCTAAATAAATTATAATGAGGAACAGAAGAATGTATATTTTTGTTTTGACAGCCATGACTTGTCACGTCTAGGTGGGTATCCGCCGCGGGCCGTCCGATATTTTTTGCTCTTGCGTCACTTCCACTCCTCATTTGTTCCCCATCAATCAGATACAGGCAGGATTTACGCGGTCTGGCCTCATTCATGGTTTCCCCATAAAGTTACTTTTGTTACATATTTATCGGCTAAAAGTCTATATCGCCGCAAACAGATTGCGAAATACATCCAGAATCCTTTATTGAGTAGGTATTGTGTTACAACCGAGCCATGAAACTAAGGGAATATTATGTGGATTTTAAAAGATTGAGCCGCATAATTTGTTTACGACAAGTGATTCGTCAATTTCTGGTAATCAACTTTTCCATTTTACAATTTTCTTCAGTAGGCACTTTATAAATATATTGTTCAAATGAATTATTCTTGCGTAGGCATACCGGATATCAACGAAATCATTTTCCGGTCCATTTCTTTGTTTTTTAACGATCGAGAGGAAACTTGGCATGTGTCACATATTTTTCGTCTACTTGTTAGGTTTGTACTACTTCCGATTTAACACTGAAAAAAAATTGTTCATGATATTGCTGTAGTCGATTTATTGACCAATATTTCATTAATACGATGTAGTGCTTTTTTCATACAACGCACAGTACTTATTGATTAATAAACACATTTGTTATTGTAATGCATAGGTATTAATCATTACGATTAAAAAATGTACATTAATTGATGTACAATATTTATTAATACAATAATTTTATTATTCATTCAATAAACTTTACATCATATTCCAAACATCAATTTCCTCAAAATAAGTAATAAAATGAGATATTTTCGTTATGTTGATAAATCCATTCATTAAACAATAAATTGACATACATTGTATTGATGTAACGATTTATTAAATTCACAACTTGGAAAATATGTAGATAATACATTGTTTTAAATAAAAGTGTTCGTTGATTTGAAGTATGATATACATAACATTAATGTAACAAGTTATTAATTATAACATCAATGTATCTATTAATTGTATCAATGTAAGCTTACATTATATTGATCTAATAAATTGTCAGTGTTAGGATCGATGTATCGATTAAATATATCAATGTATGCATTCATTATATTCACAAATATTTTCTATTATGTATAGGGTAGGGGGTCAAATGTCGCGAATTTGCGTCTCTGCCATAGCATAACATTCAGCAGGCTTGTTATATGCATTACACCGTATACTGTTTATAAGAGTTAGGTTATAGGTTTATATAAACAGTGCATGTGTCGGGACAGCGAATTTGTGAAAATAGGTAAGAATATTTATATATTTTTTACTTTAGATTTTTCTCCAGTTCTAATTTGTACAAGATATACAATATTGCATCATTATTTTAATACTACTAAAATTATTTAAAACAAATTTTATTTCTAACATTTTTTAATTTTTTCTGATGTAAATGGTACTTTACTCTTAAGACAACTTTTTATTATTTTTTAGGCACCAGTAATATCATATCGACATGTTGGCTATGGGCAAGGAATTTTCAGGATAAGTATATTTTCTACAGATCGACATGGATTACAACGTGGCTTTCCAAAATGGAGATGGTCTTCTCAATGGTTGGCCCCATTACTATGAAAATCTGATTAAATTTCTGTCCAACAAAAATAATCTGAGAGAAAAAACTTTGAAAGCTTTGGTAGAGCGTATAAAAACACCAGATGAACTTAACGAAAGTAAGTTTTAGCAGTATCTACTGATCTTATGTTAAAACTGTTTCAAATACCTATTTCAGATTCTCGAAATGGAGCGCTACTCCTGGCCCTACATGGTTCCTTTGTGCCAACAAATAAAATTGTTTAAAAATATTCTAATGGAAAAAACAAAACAACAAAGTTCACAATAAAGGATTCAATAGACTCCTTTATTTTCATTGGACAGAATATGCAAGAAGTAGAGGATCGGCTAAACCATTGAAATAAATGTGAAAGCAGCTTTCAGCCTTTCGTTTAGTGTATTGGAAAATATTGCTTCCAAATACAAGAGATATTTTTGTATTTTGACAATATAAGATTTAAATTCTTCAATTCATTTAGAGCAGTGGATATATGCTTCAAAGCAATTTATTTATTTAATATAGATTTTCCGAGTCCGAGTCGATAATGTTTTATACCTTTATACAAAGCTTCTTTTATAAATTGAATCCTTAACAAAGCTATCATAAAGTTTTAATTTTAAGTGAATTTATGAAAAATGAGAGTTATGAATAATAATTATCAATAATTAAAACAAATTTTACATTTATTTGCTTTTTATTTGTGTATATTTTGTTATAAAAGTCAAATGACGCTAATTACATCAATGAATAAATTTATTGAAATAATGTATACGTATATCAAATCAATAACTGATGATCGTTATATTTATAAATGATTTATTGAATAAATCAAACAAAGTTTATTTTAAATACTACCAATTTTTGTTTATTTAATGTACGATTTATTGTTTAATGTAAATGAACATCAATCTATGTAAAACTATACATCAATAAAATCGTACATCGGCTGAATTTCAATTAACTTGATCATTAACACAATGTACTGTTTTATTGTATTTACGGACATTTTTGGTTCTGTGAACCAGAAGTGACACGAACTTTTGATTTTTAGGGTACCCTGTATATATTTTGCATTTTTGGCCATTTTGGCGATTATAAATGACTGCGCCATTTTGAATTTTTCACAGCCAATTTTACTTCTGCAAACAAAAAAAGTTATGCTATATCATAAGTTTTGCTATATAGTATGCTTTTGCAAACTTTTTCTCTACGTTATATTCTAATCAGCAGGTGAATTATTATGTTCCTAAATATAGTCATAATTGTGGTTAATATTATTAAACTAGTATCAATATACTATACCCTTTCTAAAAAGTATGTGTAGTTCAACGACCGGCAACTCTGACCTACACAATGTTTCTCATTGACATAGCCATTTTTTTTTTCTTAGGAGGTTGTAAGTAAAAGGTTTTTATATGCATATTTTCAACACCACAGCTGATATTGAATGCAAGTTTCCACACCACTCATGAAGTGTTGCTTTCAGCGCGTTACCATTTTTTAGTGGGTGGTTCGCCAGTAGCCATATTTCCCACAAGAAACAAAAATAAATATGTACAAAAATAAATTTTAAAACGGAAAAATAAAATAAATATATATTCCAAAATAGAGCAAAAAATAAAAGCAATAAAATGAATATATATTCCAAAATAGAGCAAAAAATCCTCAACAAAAAATAAAAATAATAAGACAAAGAAAATAAATCACCTATATCCAAAAATAAAGCAAAAAATTCTTAACAAAAAATAAAAATATCTTAATACCTTACACCTTAATACCTTAATACTTACCTTGAAATCGTGTATAGTTTGTAACATCGAAATAAGAGACATAAAAACCCTCATTATATCGATATCTTCACACCTGCTACCGCATTTTTAACAGCGTTGTCAAGTGTAACCGATTTCCAGAAATTTAAGGAAAAACAAATGATTTTATATACATCGCCCATCACATTATGACATTATCGTGTAGTATAACAAAATATTGATCACACTATATATTATACCTTTCGTCAGATCATAAAACAATTGGATGGTGAATGTGATGCAGAATAAGAATGTTTCCCATTCATACATTACGGATCCATTTTACACGTTCTTTGGCCGTGTCACTTCGGCATCATTGGCATTCCTTTGGATGCCTAAATTGCCTAATACCATCGAACGTTTTGTGGTAAAGTGGGGTCAACAATAATTCTTGAAATAGAAGTAATACAGTTATTCTTTAATTTAGTGTATTATTTTGATGGATTTTGTGTTAAAATTGATTAGTTATTAGTATTAGTTATTAGTGTTATCAAAACATAACACTTTGTTGAATGAAAGCGCCTTTATAGTGACGATTTTATACGCCTTTATAGTGACAAATATTGAGAAATTTGCGAATTACATGTGGAATTACATTTTTCCTATACGCGGTCAGTCAACTACATATACTTTTTAGAAAGGGTATAATAAATAATTATTATTAACGTAAATCTCCCATTCGATCTTCGAGTTATGATAAAATAAACTAAAGTAGCAGTGTCCATTACCGCGCTCGCCCCACGCGCACTACACCGCTGTTCCAACGAATGGCGCTCCCCACCGCTTCGCCCTTCCACGACTTAATATCATAAAGGCTGCCTGTCGCGCGGGCTTGAAACGCGCGTTAAATTCGCGCGGACGAAGTCGGGGGTAACAGCTAGTTAGAAAATAAAAATCAAGTTGACTCCATTTACACAGACCTCTCTAAAGCCTTTGATAGAGTCAACCATGGCGTACTTATCGAAAAAAAATAAAAGAAGTGGGTTTTAGTGGGATTGTTTTACATCGTATTGAGTTACTTGAAAGAAAGAGTGCAGTTGTCTGGTGTTCCTTAGGGCTCCCATATAGGCCCAATTCTCTTTAATTTATTTGAAAATGACTTATCGAATATAATAATGAACGGTTAATTTTTTAATTTAGATCTCTTAAAAACCCATCGAGATGCTACACTTCTTGAAAAAGGTTTTGACAGACCCTCTTTTCCCCCATCTCGTTTCCAAATAGACAGTACTAAAATGAACCTTGCAAAAAAAAATTATAAATTTTTGGAAATTCAGGTCAAGCGTGAGTCGAGCAGAATATCGTTCATAAACTGATCCCGTAACGCTGCATGTATACTTCCGGATATGATCCTACTTTTATATTCTAACTTGTAGGGTTGTGTATTGATTCACAGATGTACGCTACGAATACGTGGTAGACCAGCAGCCGATCGGCAAGCTCCTCTTCGATCAGTGGTGCGAGGTGAAGGGCCCCCGCTACCACCGCTGCCTCAAGTTCCTCGACGCGGCAAAGCGCTATGAGGTGGAGACGGACGAGCAGCGCCTGGAGCTGGCCAACACCATCAAAAAGGAGTTCATGGTCGGCACGGAGGGGCAGGAGGGCATCTGCCTGCCGGAGGTGGGCTTCGCCCTGTCCTCATGCGACAAGCTCACCAACGGGCACAAGGACCTCTTCGCGCCCTGCGTGCAGGCGGTGAAGGACTGCTTGGCGGGGGAGCCCTTTCGCGAGTTCACCAAGTCCATGTACTTTCACAGGTACCTGCAGTGGAAGTGGCTGGAGGCGCAGCCGGTTACGTACAAGACTTTCAGGATGTACAGGGTCCTGGGGAAGGGCGGTTTCGGTGAGGTGTGCGCCTGTCAGGTGAGTCGTGTTTCATATTAGTATAAGGTAAGGTGGGGTAACTGCGGCTCAGAAATTTCATAATTGTAATTTAAAAAGCCATGAAAATTTTTGTTTTTATCCCATATACACTCAGAGGCACATAATTCGATCCATCTTTACCAAAAATTCATTTGAAAATATTTTCCTAAGTATAGGTTCGATTTACATGATTTTTTTTGAAATTGTAGGTTTGTTCGTGCGGAATGCAGTGCTACTCAATTTCAGCTCAATTTTAAATTTTGACCATATACAAAGTGTACCAATTACATTGCATAAAGTTTGCAAAACTCTGTGGTAAGTGCAAGCAATAAAAAGATCAAAATTTTGGTACAGAACTTTAGCGTAGTCTCTTCTTAACAATATATTTTTTAATTCATGTCAATATCTCTATTAATAGGGAAGATATGATTAATTAAAATAATGACGTAGTTTTTTAATTTAGAATTAACATTAACTTTTAACTTCTCAAACATGGAACCAACATACAAAATTTCTCGATAATGAATGTAACAATATTTTAAAATTAACAACAAAAATCAACTTTAAAAAAACAGTTAATATCTTGAAACAGTTAATATCCCCGAGCAAGAATTACAGCTTCCATGCGTCTTGGCATCCCCTCAAATAAATGACGAATGGCACTTTGGTCACATTCATCCCATGCTTGTACGACAGCTGCACTAAGCTCCCTCAGGTTCACAGGAGCAGGAACTTGGCCTCGAACACGTCTTCCTACCATGTCCCTAACATGGTCGATATGGTTAAGATCTGGGCTTCTTGCAGGCCATACCATACGGTTAACATCAACCTGGTCCAAATACTCGGAAACGATTCTTGCCACATGTGTACGGGCATTATCATGCATTAGCATGGAATTGTCTCCAATAAATGGGACAAAAGGCACAACATGTGGTTCCAAAATGTCAGTAATATACCTATCAGGAGTCATTGCCACACCATAATTGAGCCCCCATCATAATAGAGCCTTGGCACAATATTGCACTCTGCAAACCTTTCGTCACCTCTTCGCCATACTCTGTAACGGCCATCTGGAGATAACATACAAAATCTCAGGATTTTACCTCATTCCTCAATTTCCCAATTTTGGTGTTCACGGGCGAAAAGACATAACTGTCTACGATGTTTTCTAGTCAGCATTGGGCCATTGGCTTTAAGCATTAAGCTTTGGCTTGCCTTTAAGCCAACTTCATTTAGCCTTTTTCTCACAGTTCGTACACCACGTAATATCTACACCACGTACATGTTGTAAAGCATTCCGCTCACTAACTGAAGTAGAGTCCCTGTTTCGTAGTATTCTTAGGGCTAAAAACGGTCGTCCTGCTGAGTTGTACATATTTTTCTTCCTAATCCCATTGTTCTGGTGTATTCTCCAGTTTCTCGAAACCGTTCCACGGCTCTGAATACTACATCTCGAAACACCTAGAACTTGTACCGCATAGTATTGTGACCGCCCTGCCTGTATTAAAGTTATGACTCTGGCGGCGCCAGTTGCACTTAAGACCATTATTACTTTTTATTGTTTACCGTTATAATTCAGAGCAAATCGCAACAATTAACTTAGAAACACTAGCGACACTTGTCAAAAAAAAATAAACGAAGATGTTAAGCAACTTTGCAAAATCCCATTGGCAAATGCATTGAAAATTACCATGACACAGTCATTATTTTAATTAATCATATCTTCCCTATTAATAGAGATATTGACATGAATTAAAAAATGAATTGTTAAGAAGAGACTACACTAAAGTGCTGTACCAAAATTTTCATCTTTTTATTGCTTGCACTTACCAGAGTGTTGCAACCTCTATGCAAAAATCCAATGTAATTGGTACACCTTGTATATGGTCAAAATTTAAAATTGAGCTGAGATTAGTAGCGCATCTGCATTCCGCACGAACAAACCTACAATTTCAAAAAAAAATCATGTAAATCGAACCTATAGTTACGAAAATATGTTCAAATGAATTTTTGGTAAATTTTAGATGGATCGAATTTTGTGCCTCTGAGTGTATTTCCTACTGTAATACATTAATCTATGAGGTATTGGGAGTGTATGAGTTGAGCAAATTTGTAATAATAAGTATAGAAAAAACAGAATTATATTTTT
>CAXKVY010002368.1:0-18185 GCA_964058915.1 Tetropium fuscum
GAGACAGGAACCGCACATATCCAATTATCATACTCAATGCTTTCTTATTTCATGGTGTGGTCAGTCGCACGTTACACGGGTTCGTTGTTTTTTTGTTGCTCCCATGCAAAATGGATGAAATAAATTCCCGCGATAGTATTAGTGACCCTGATTACACTGATACAGAGTAGTGATTCAGATTTAAGCGACAGTAAAAAGTTATATAGAAACAGTGGCCTGGAATATGTGTCTGCGAGTAATAATGTGGTTCCAGCTCAATCCAGTAATGATTGTTCATGTGCCAAAAGGTGTACGGAGAAGTTTTCACAAAGTGTAAGAGATAAACTACTTCAGGACGCCTACTTGTTTGAACTTATCTCAAAGGCTACAGTAGCAAGGTATGATTATATTATTTTTCATTTGAAAGGTTCAATACGTAAGCAATTTTGTAGACGGTGACATACAAATAATATTATTCGAAATTTCAAAATATAAATTTTTGTGTACGTTGGCATAGGTATTACAGTGTCAGAAAATCAAAACTCTTTTGTAACTCAGATGTTCGTTGCCTTCAAGAAAGATATCGATCCGACAACTTTTGACTTTCTTGAGACACGAAAGTTATATTCAGAAGAAATTCCGTTAAATCCTAAGAAGTTGAGAAATATTAACAGCCTAAGACAGTATATCCCCTCTGTTTATCACGAGTGGTACGACAAACTAAAACCCAGTAACACTAGGACTGAAGATGGCATCGATTCCTCCCTTTCCGAGTCCGATAATGAAGATCAATAACTGTTTTTGTTTGTCAATAATGTTAATTTTTGTATAGTTACATATTTTTGAGAAATATAGTTGATTTTGTTCTCTTAGAACTGTCTTTTTTGAATTTTTTTTCGAAATGAGTATGAGCAGTGGATAAGTACAAAGCACAAATTTCAAAATTTTGAGCTAAATTTTGTCATTACAGATATACAGATTGTTTACAATGACAGGAATATTTTTGTAATATTTGTATGCCCCACCAATAATATGGCGGCTGTGTCATGACGTTATCCCAAAATGATCAATTGACATGTAACTGAAAGTGAGGTTAGATAACCTAAAAACATCTAATATTTTATAACACATTTTATAATATTCCCAATGATATATTTACTCTCCAGATATAGAAAAATTTCTATAAATATTCACTCATAAAAAATCACTCATATAATGTTAAATAGCCAAATAATGACTCAAAAATACGAAAAATTTAAGCCTATGTAAGCCAAAGTGACAGGCATACTAGATTAGATTTTAATTTATCCGCTAAGTGCATATCGCTTATAGTCTATAGTGGCTTTATAGAGACAGTGTAGCCATTCGGAATGCAAGCGCCATGTTTTAACTAAATTTAGTATTGCAGTTATGGGAAAATAGTAAAAATTCAAATTTGGGTCAAGATGTACCTACAAAGATCCTCAAAATGTTTATAGAAAACTACAAAATGATGCTTTACTACTGTCATTTCTACTATACAGTAATCATGCCAGAGACATTCACATTCTATCATTGGTCATGCCAGAGACATAATCATGCTAAACTACAGGAAACTATATTCCACAATTTATGTTTTTTTTTCGCAGATGAAAATTCTATAATATGCTATATACCTAATGCCAATGCACTTTTCTGGATAATAATAAAATAAAATACTTACAACTGTATATTCAAAATTTGGTCTTGAACATGAAAGCAATGGTGTGCTATTATATCGAGATGGGTATAAAATGAGCCAAGGAATAATTTACTTAAACAAAGGGGATAAAATCAAATAAAAAACATTGATAGAAGGTTTTATTTTAAAATAATACATTTTGTGTGACATTTAACAGTTTGACTGGATCTAATTTTCTCATTTCTAGGTTTATTTTTTGCTGCTAATGTTTAATAAGACCTAGTGGCAATTTTTGTTTTCAAATGATGACAATTTAATATTGCGAACAATTCTGTTTAAATCTATTTATGAAAGATTCCTTGAGTAGAATTTGCATTCTACTGGCTAACAATATACAACCCTTTTATAATGTCAAAAAACAGATGGTCCCTATAACCTATAACAGACTTATAATGTCAAAAACAGATGGTCTAGCGTGCTATTATAACATATTATAACAATTTTTTTGTCACAAATATTTACTAATTTCCTTACCATCTAATTGTACAAAACACTGCACTTACAGCTACAGGCTAATGTTAGTACATAGTCCAAACCCTTGATTAAAGCAGAAATAAACACTTCCAAACACAAAACTCAATGCACTTCCAACGGATGTAAACAAAGATTTGGTTAAAACACGGCGTTCGCTGAACCACGTGATACTCCAACAATAGAAATTCACACCACTGTATATCGACAATGTCTTTATAAAGCTACTGTAGTTCTATTCTGAATAAAGCTGCACCTATCATGTGTATAAATATATCATCTTTTATTACTGATCAATATTTTTTTGATATTTTATGCTAGAACGTGGACACTTCAAAAAGTAACCTAAAAATAAGTGTTTTGAAACAACTATGCTAATAATTTAACGGGTCGTTGGAAAATTATGTGGGTATAGAAATAATTTTTCTATAGACTATGTTTGTGCAATTGAAATTCGTTGGGTATTTTTAGAGATATGATGAGTGGTGAGCTTACAGTCGGGGCTCTATACTTTTTACTTTGATAGTAGGGAAACCATGTTTTCTTTTTTTTTATCAGCTAGATAGTTGATATCCTCATAGATATCACATGATATAGTCAACCAATAACCCACTACAAAATATGAACTATAAGTACCTATTGTATATATTTGATATGATTATTTTCTGCAGTATCGGCAAGCGATGATAAAACATTAAAAATATGGGAATTATCGTCTGGAAAATGTTTAAAAACCTTAAAAGGACACAGCAACTATGTATTTTGCTGTAATTTCAATCCACAATCCAATTTGATTGTGTCTGGATCATTTGACGAATCAGTTAGAATATGGGATGTCCGAACAGGAAAATGCCTGAAGACTTTACCAGCTCATTCAGACCCGGTTAGTGCTGTTCACTTTAATCGAGATGGATCACTTATTGTCAGCAGTAGTTACGATGGACTTTGGTAAGTACTAAGAATATTTTAATTATTTTATATGTTTTTCAACTTTATTGTATTAATATTTGCAGTCGTATATGGGACACAGCATCAGGTCAATGTCTTAAAACACTAATAGATGACGATAACCCTCCAGTGTCATTTGTTAAATTTTCACCAAATGGAAAATATATTTTGGCTGCTACTCTCGATAATACCTTAAAATTATGGGATTATGCCAAAGGAAAGTGCTTGAAGACTTACTCGGGCCATAAAAATGAAAAATATTGCATTTTCGCCAATTTTTCTGTGACTGGAGGAAAATGGATTGTTAGTGGGTCAGAAGATAATATGGTTTATATTTGGAATTTACAAACAAAAGAAGTAGTACAAAAGTTACAAGGACATACAGGTAAGAATATCCATTATATCAAATATTAATCATTGTAAAACCAAAATACCTAGGTACTTATATTAATATAATATAAATAAATAGGTACGTATACGTAATCAGCCCTATTCTGTACCTTCATATCGAATAGAAATTAGTGTAAACTAATCATAAGGGGAATTATTGTTAATTATTTTCTGTATAAAAGTATCCAATCATCTCCCCCTTCAGTAAATGACCTTCTCTTATAGGTTTTTCCATCAGATAGTGTGATGTGAATTAATGAACCATGATTTGTAACATTCTCCAACCTCATTTTTACTAACTTATCGCATCTGCAAGCACCAGCTACTCCAAATAACAGGACAACCTACAGATAAAACTTTATGACTTTTGGGTCAATATTAATCCAGTTTTATTTACATGGACTCCCAAGTATTTTTTATCTGGTACACGAAGTAAAAAGTTAACAAACCGGTCGTTGGTTAAAACTGTTGATTTCTTGATCTTGTAGTTGCCCTTCTGTTACTTTTTCAAAAACGCATGCTGGTTTAGTAATTTTGAAGTATAAACTTTGTGCCTGACATGTAACAAATACCTGATCATTGAATAGTGGCTCTACATGGAGGAGCTCTTCATTTTGTGAATAGTTCGATAAACTACCCCAAGAAAGAGAGTTTTCAAAGTACTGTAAGTTTTCTCACTCACAATACTTTAAGAATCTCTGAGAAGATGCTTCGTATACAGCTGTGGAAATAATCTTGTCATCTAATTTCATTCAGTAACATTGTCTGTTTGTGTTACCTTCGTCATGGGTACAAACCAAAGCAGGTATTTTTTCTATTATATGTTTAAAAAAATAGTAAATGCTACTAAAACTGATTTTTATTAAAAGTAGGCAAATACATTTAGAAAATAAAAAAAAATATCTGGATTAACATTCTTTGTAACATAGAAAAACAAACATGTTTATCTTACATTTAAACTAGAAAAATTTACATTATGTTTGTAAGCATTTGATGTTCTTGAGGTACCTTGACTATTTGAACAAGGCAAAATAGTAGCAATATCTTTTTTTTTCATTTATTGAGATGTCATTGTTATCCGGATTTGGAGTTTCTCTTCCTTCATCTCATATTCCTCAAGTTGCAAAGAAATCATTTGTGGTACGTAATAAATTTCTGATTTGGAAACTAAAAATTTAACGAGAACAACATTTTTCACATTAACAGTGTCCTCCTCACTGATGAGTTTCATCCCCGTCTTCCCAATAGCCTTCTTTGTCAGAGGAATCATCTAATGCAATATCAACACTGAAATTCACTTGATATAAAATATTTCTTTTTTGTTCACTTCTACTAAAGTTCCTTTAACCGTCTCCACTTTTTCTTTCCTTCTTCCATGCAGTGTTGATTTTTATATTCTGGTATGTCAGTGTAAATTGTGGACTTTTCTAGAATTTCTCTTTTTTTTCTGTTCAAAAGTTTTATGTATTATGTTCTCTGCTTCATATGGGGAAAATTCAGCTATTGGCCAGATCTTTACCATGCCTACTAGCCGAATGTTTCCCATGTGTCATAGTAATTGTTTCGGTCGTAAAATATGTAGTAGCTGCATTTTTAAGGATATGACTGGATCATGCAGAAAAATAATTCATTAATCTTTCTAATATGTATGAGATTACTGGCATAAGAAATATGGTTGTTATAAACTCTATTGTAGGTCTGTAAAAACTTACTTTCAATGCACTAAAATACACTTTGCTTTCAAAAAAATACTAATTATTTGAAATTACACCAACAACAACCTGTCACCTGTATGATAGTATATGGGAAAATTTCCATCAACTTTAAATGAAGTAAGGAAATATTATCCAAATGTTACCTCTAGAGGAATGATCCCCACTTTCCCCTAGGTGTATAATACATAAATGTAAATTTTATATTTATTTTTCTACCCTCGTTTGGCTGAAGACTCCTTCATGAAAATTCCACCCATCACTAGTGATAATGCTTAATACTGAAAGATAACTTGAGGTTGTTTTTTGTTTTCAGATGTAGTTCTTTGTACAACTTGTCATCCTACAGAAAACATTATTGCCTCAGCAGCGTTAGAAAATGACAAGACTATAAAACTTTGGAAGAGTGATACTTAGATAAACTCCGTGTTTATATGAACTTTTATTGTTTTTGTACATTTTTATATATTTGTAGACTTATTAATGCAGTGAGTGATATAAAAGTAAAATAATTTTGAGGTAAGTTTGCAGATGATCAAAAAATTTATTTATCCTAATGATAGTAATATTTGTGGTGTACCAGCAACAGAAGTACATGATATATTTTTTTAATATAGTATAATATTTTTAAGTAGATAAGTCGTTGTATTGTATTTATTTTCATTTGCGACTTGAAATGTAAAACGCTTATTTAGTAAAGATACCTTAGCGCAGTGGTCACAACCTTTTTATACTTTTTATACTATATTTGCATGTTATATTTTATCTTATTAAGACCTTGTTGAAGCTAGTTTATTAGGGCAAGGAGAGGTAGCAGCCACCCTAAGGAAATGCCATCCAATAAATATAGCAATAATTCTATTTTGTATTACATCAATATATTTATTATATATTATACAAATCGAGTAAGGATTATTGTATTACTTATATTAGGGATATTTTAAAGATAGGGATATTCAAGAAAAACATCTACTTTTCCGCTGTCTAGGAGTAGCACCAACGCCATTTTTTCTGCCGTGGGTACAAAAAAAATGCAGTTAGTCAGTAATTAATAGTAAACATTATGAATAATATGTTAAGATTCAACGTTCTGTTAAAGCATTCGGGACTATCTATTTCATCTTCCACAGCTGCCTCTGACCTTCTAGTGTTCTCCAAATCTGTGGTGGATGATTTTCCTTATTGTTCCCATGTTTGATTCATTATAACAGTCACATGATCTTCAATAGGGTCTGTAATAGGAAATACATGTATTGGGTCAATACCATCTAGTTTGTTGAGTTGCCTCGGGCATGCCTCACAAAATAATTTAGTGAACTGAAATCTGCTCTTCCTGTTATTCCAGAGAAATCTTTCAACTATATTAATATAATGTTTGTTAGAGGCTAACCTCATGAAGCACTTTTCTAGAATTTGAAAAGTAATAATTGTCAGTCAGTCAAAATTAATCTTAATCTTTACTGAAAATAGTGTTATCTATTTTTTTTACATATTCCACTCATAATAAAATAATGTAGCTACATATTAAGGATTAATCAATCAATATACATTATACAAGCATTAAAAATAATGTTGGACTAATTCATCATTCAAATTCTGTATTACGGGCTAAGAATTTTATATTTTAAATTGGCACGAAGGATAATATTATCCTGTTATACCTTCAAGGCTGGTTCATGGCCAATGTGAACTTATTCCGGTAACTTATGCTGTAAACTTATGCCATGAACTTATTGTGACATGGTTCAAGATGGATGGTTCATATACCAGAATAAGTAAACATCGCATTTTGTCATGCGATGTTTACTTATTCTGGTAACTTTCAAGTGACATTGTGACTGGTCTTGTAATTTTATATCCATCACAGTCAGTACACTGTATTAGCTTATAAAATTTAATTTTGAAAACAACCGATATTGGAAAACAAATAACCACGTGAAACGCAAAAGCAGCTGACAGAGTGCCACAGATCGTATGTGATCTGTGCAGTGTGCCAAATGACAGCTGAGCGTCTACGCCTACATGAAATAACGTGATTGGTCGAACTTATTCCATATTCTGTAAAAGATAAAATATCGCCAACTATTAAGGAAACGGCATAAGTTAACATATTATTTATTCCATGTATCATGAACCAACATCATGTTGGTATGTGTTGGCTCAATTTTAACGGTCACAGCATAAGTTTTAACCCTTAATCCCGGAGGTATGAATTGTGGAGAATAAACTCGGAGGTGCCGTCTGGCAGACTACAAACATTATTATAGCGAAAAACCTAAAAATGTTAAAAATATTTTGTAACCCGTGTTTCCAGATAATCGTTAGGGTGTTAAGATTTGACAAATTAAGTAATATCTTAAAATATTGCAGAATTTTCAGAAGCACGGCCATTTTTTTAAAACTGCTTATATTAACATGTTCAGTTTTCCTTAGTAAAAAATAAAAAAATATAATTTTAATACATTTATTGCACAAAACATGTTTCCAAAGGATAGTATGAAGTAAAAAAAAATAGTACACAAAAAAAAAATCAAACGTTTCTGGGCAACTTGAAATTCAGTATTTTTGAGTAGACTCCACGCATAGGGGTTTGGTGCATTGCAAACATACAGGCTCTGCATTGGAAGCACAGATATTTTGTCATGCGATTTTTCTTCCTTGGACATAAATGGCATAGTTTTCTCTTTTCTAGAATGTCAGGATTATAATTTTCCTCCTCACCATCTTCAAGTATTCCAAGAATTTTACGAATTTTGTCTCTTATTTCCCTAGGTATATGTTTGTTGGCTACACGCGTCTTCATGTGTTCTTCAACTAATTGCCTGGCTAATTCTTTCGCAAATGTCGATTTTTCTGGAATTGTTTTATTATCTTTATAGCTCTGGTGCAAAATGTATGCATTAATGATAGATATATCAAGCATCCATAGAAATATGACCATAGGCCATCTACGCGTTCGACGACTTGTAGAGCTTTTAGCACACTTCTCGTCCATGGAATCAACCCCACCTTTAGTGGAATTGTAAAATGCAATTATTTCTGATTTATTACTTTCAGAATCGTTGGAGATTTGATTGTGCGTTGAAGAAACTAAAATAGTCGCTTTACCTTTGTGGTTCACATGGGAAATCATAGTCAAATACTCCCTAAATCCAAATAATGTACTTCCTAACTTCTCTATTTCTGTCGGGCGAAAACTCGTTTGGAATTTCAGCTTTATTTTTTTTAACGCGCCGACGTAAGTAAGTCTTTTTGAAAAGAGGAACTCGACAAGTTCTACCGAAGAAAACCAATTATCGGCAGTTATGTTCCTATTGGTATTGAACAAAGGTTTAGCAAGTCGTATTACAGCTTGTGTTGGCTTGGAAAAATTTTTTTTCTTCAGGTGAAAGACCAATTCCATCGGTATCCTTACCACAATATATATAAGCATTATATAAAAAACTTGTTCTAGCATCCGTGAGGCACACATCTGTCATGAACCAGCCTTCACTCTATAATAATAGAAGATTAATAGAGGAATGTAGTTTGCACCTGGTAGTACTCAGGGTACTATAGTGAATCACAACCTGCTCTACAAATAGCCGTATTCGGCGAAACGTGACAACGCTGCTGGCGGTCCGACATATTTTCATCAGTTTATCGTTTCGACGTAAGAGAAATAGTTTCACGACGTTTTTTTTTCAGTTAAAGTGTAGTGAAAAATCACTTATTTCATGTTAATTCGTGTTTTTTTTTAAATCGAGCAAAATACATGAAATATATAAAACGTGAATGTGACCCACAAAAATATTGGTAAATACGATTAGGTAAAAGGTTAGCAAACACAACCTCAGTTCTCAAAAATAGCAAGGTGTTTTAGCATTTAAGCTTCATTGTACTTATTACGATTATAAGTAATTTAAAGCTCTGTCTTTCACATTGTCTTTCTGATTGTATTGAGTTTGAGTTTGCTTAATATATAGATATAATAAAAACTCACGAATTTACCAAAATTATACTTGTAAAAGTAAAAGAAAACCACCGATCCACACAGCTGAGTTTGTTTAAAATCAGCCTTCTTACCAAGCGTAATGCAACATTGCCTTTTTCTCAGCACGGCTATCTGTAGAGTTGGTTGTGAGTGAATATAGTAAAAAGTTATAGCTTCAAGTCATCTAGCCTTATCCTAATAAAGTATTATAATTATTGTTTGTTAAATTCATGTATACTTTCATAGTTGTATTAACACTGAATTTGTCATGGATATTCATTAAAATATCCCTGGAATTAGCTCACATCAAATAGGTTGTTGACCACTGCTTTAGTTGTTTCTCTTTCTTGAAGTACAATAAAAACAAATGTAATTAAAAATATTTTTTAATGTATTTTAGAACCTTTTCCTAGTAGCTGTAGTTAAATTATTTTTAAATTTTTTTTGTGAACATATATTCTCATTCTTAGTTATCAAATATACTTATTCCTAGTGAGTTGCTGATACTTAAAAAGTTTAAGGTAGGTATTTAAAAAAAATATAATCCAACTTAAAAATCATCAGGTTCCTATTTTTTTTTTAAATGCTGTTTTAATTTATAAAAGTAACAAGAATGTTATTAATCTAATTTGTGTAAATATTTGAATTAGGAATTTTCTTATATAGATAGGGTCAAATGGGTTAAGTTCGCATTTGGGGTAAATGTGTCTTTGGTTCCTATTAGAAGTTTACAATAAGTTTGAATTATTTTATACACTAGTGTCTACATCTAGCGGTAAACGGTTCAACAAGAGTAAAATATGGCCGAAGGCAGTCAATGGCGTTTCGTTATTTCTAAGTAAAAATAGTGAATATTTCTGTAAGTTTAACCAACATTAAGTGAAACGTTAATTTGCTCATTTGACTTCGTAGTAAATGTGTTATGTGAGAAATTTACTTTTAATTGACTTTTCCTGGGCATAATTGAGTTTTGGAGAATGTGCGCTACTTTTGCTGGGGCAAGTGAGAACTATGAACTATTTGCCCCTATTATATGGTCATGTGTCATATGAGTATAATAATTTGAGTAAATCGATTGTATAGTTATTTATATAAAATATAAATGTGTAAAATTATGTGAGGGGCGTTTTAAGTTGCCAAATAAACAAGACGTCAGTGTTCTTCTATCCAAGGATGTCGTACGAAAATGCCCCAATCCACGTATCGACAGACGAGTAAGACTAATATTTGATGTTGTTGCTCTTTTTATAAGATGTTTTAATACTCATGTTAATGTTATAATTCTTATTTTAATGTTTTAATAATTTATTAGTTTAAATTTGGAAAAAAAATATTATTTATTTTATATTTCTTTACAATTTGTATTTAAATATATTGTTGTACTTGTGAAAATATTTTGTTGTAGGCTTTTAATTCTTAAATATAAAAGAATGGTTCACCCACCCCCAATCAAATTTAATGTAAAATACATGTAAACTAGATATGGGTGGCACATTTACACCTATATGTATGGGTAAGTGCGCCACCCAGCATTGTTTTAAAAATATGTCTACTAAACTTACAAATATTTTTAGATCCATGTGCAATTACATAATTAAATACATAATAAGGTACTTATTCCGTATATTATTGGAAATTTTTTTAAAGTAATTTTACTTATGAATTTTAACCTGTAACATTCAAACTATTACCAAAAAAAACTTATTAGCACAGCTAAACGGCATCATTTTTTGGGGAAATGATAGTACAATGCAGAGTATCTTTGTGATTCAAAAACGCTTAATGAGAATTATTACAAAAATTAATTATAATGAAATGTTTCATTATAATTCATTTTTGTAATAATTCTCATTAAGCAACTTTTAAATCAGAAGGGATAATGACTACGCATTATACATTTATGAATGTTTGATGTTTTTATTTTTAAATAGAGGAAATTTTGATTTGACAATATGCCACCAATACAATACAGGAGCAACAGTTATAAATTACCCTATAAATCGTCTTATACTGACAGAGAAATGCCCTCAACACATGTGCTAAATTTTTTTTAATAGTTTGCCCGATAATATTAAAATAACACAAAGTAAAAAATTGTTTAAATTACATATCAGAAAAATGTTAATTGAATTGGAGCCATACAGTTTAAATGACTTTTACTGGAAAAAAATGTACATGCTGATTATGTGAATTTTGTGTATCACGCCTTTTCAGTTTGCGCTGTTTATATTATATTATAAATGTAACATAATGTGAAATAAAGCTGTTATTATTATTATTATTATTGTATTTTGGGGATGCAGTTACCCCGCTTCACCCTACAGCGGCGAGCAGGTGAAAGTAACCGATTTTATTTACTTTATGTAATTGTGGCTTTAATTTTTTTAAGTAATTGTAGATGCCTGTGAACTTATTAATTTCAAACAGTGTCAAAAGTGACTTCCTGTTAAATTTATTTTCATTTCATAGATTTAAACCATGGTGAAGCTTACATATGTAGAAAAGACACGCATCGTAAATTATTTTAATGCTGGGTAGTCTAAGTGCTATTGCCAACCGTTTCCAAGTTATCAATAGTTGCATATTTAAATTGAAATGAAAATAGTTGCCACAATGAGTTACTTCGTGTGTATAGACCAAGAAATTGGCGGTACGAAGAACGATATACCTACCAGGCCAGTTAATAGTAGCGGTAGTTTTTCTGTTAAAATGTGGGCTTGGATAAGCGCGACCAGTGACTGAGGTGTAGCGTAACTCAGTCCGCATTTGCAGTCGTCCTACATATAATCTAGAATAAATTCAGAAATGTATTAAATTCTGTAATTTAGAATATTATGTATTTTTCAGTAAAATCGTCTGTAAACGATCTATTGTTTTATATCCTACACTGATGATAGGATGTAAAAGTATTCTTTTCTTTGTGAAACCCCTGCCAGTATATGGAATACAAATAAAATCAGACTACTTTACAAATCTTAATTAGATGGATGATATTCAATATGCCTATGTTTAGACTAGTAGATTACTATATCTTAATAACTGGCGTTGATTGAAGGTGTAAGCTGAATAATTCCAGCGAAATTGTAAAATAATTACGTTTCTAAAATTTGAAAAATTAGAAAATATATTAAATTATTACATCATTCTCTAGGGATGCAAGATATTATCTGTTTGATTACCTAAATTTTTATCTAAAATTGAGATCGTTATTAGGTCATAAGGTTTCTATTTAATAAAACTAAAATAATAAAACGCGTGGCCATGAAGATGATCAATATTGTCCATGTAGTTAAAATTAGCGTTGCCAATTTTTGTAAGTAGTTCACCCGGACCTTCTCATTTTGAATATTTCTATAATTAGTGAAACATCTAGGATTTCATTTTGGAAATCCAAGCGTTATTACTGGGATACCATATCTCGTGAGTATCATAGCGCGTGAGTACCTAATAGCGCCACAGGTGAAAATTTAGAAAATTTTCATTGTCACGCGTTTTCCTGGCACTTTAGAATTTCAATGAATAATCCATTTATATAAAAATACCGACTTTTACACAAAAAAAGTTTTGCAATGCAATACCTTTTTTTTAAAATAAATATTAATATTCATCTGGATTTCCACATATCTGCCCAGCCATGAGACGAGATCTAAAACTTTGCCAGGACTACCTTGAATATTTCAGTGTACGGAAATTGGAGACTGCTCATTCGTTAATTGCCTGTTTTATTTCTAGTAAAGTCAGAATTCTGTGGTAGTTTCCACTCTTTTCATTGTCGAAAAAGAGCACAGCGTCAGCGCATATTACGATTAATACGTTATATAAACCCAAAGACATATTAATATACGTCTATGTATAAACCAGTATCTTACTTCGACGTGCTCGCGGTACATATTATATAGCGGTATGTCAGCGCGCAGGCGACTGTGACGTCAAGTATGAGACATTTCCAGTTACTCCGTAACACGGTACACAGTGTATCGTGCCTTCTGTATTGTGTTCTCTCTCGCAATCTTCGCAAAAAACGTCTTTGCGATACATGCTCAGACAGACACCGACCAATTTTGATTCGGCAACCTGACATACCGTTGTCTGTGTATCGTGGAATTCGGAGCCCGGAGAATAGATCGTGAAACCCGAAGACTCCGGGTCAAAACCGGAGTGTTGGCAAACCTAGTTATATTTGGTCGAAATTTTATAAAATATTGTTGGCAAATAAAAAGTCTGTTTAGAAAAATAATAAAAAGGCTTTATTCTTTCACAAAAAATAACTTGTATATTATATAAGAAATCATAAATATTTCCAAAACAAGGGGACGTATACCAAATAATATGAAAAGGATCTTTGACATTTTACCTAAGGGCTTAAAACATAGATCACTGAGCAAAAAAAAACAAAAAATAATCTTTAATATTATAGAATCCATTGAAGTTTTCATTTGCAAATCTGAATTTATTTCTTCTTAAACATTTTGGCACAGGTAGTGTTTTCTTAACATCTTTCAAACTGTCAACAATTTCTGTATCCTCTATTTCCGGCCATATGAAAGCATAGTTTTATTTTCTAGATGTAAAAGTTCTCCGTAAAATTAACATTAATCGTTTAATCCTTTTGCATACTTTCAACTTGGCCAACATAAAAAACTTCTGAGGTTATTCGACTAATAAAAATTTGCCAGGCTCTGCGACATTTAAGGTTTCTCTATTATCTTCAGACTCATCATCAGAACAGGAACAGGAAAAAAGGGTATTTCACCCAGGTGATAACGAATAGATACAACAATTTGGTGGTTTGCAAGTTTGGCAGCTGAACCATCTAGTACTAATCATATGACTATAGCCAATTGTCCAGACTATTTGGATCAAATTGCCGACATAGCAATTAGAAGCCCATAACAAATATATATATATATATATATATATATATATATATATATATATATATATATATATATATATATATATATATATATATATATATATATATATATATATAATACAATATATCAATTTCCATTTGTTAAGATTTGTTAAGATTACAATTTCAATATGTCCATTTGTTAAGATTTACGTCCTATACATGTACATAGTATGTACGGTAGATCAGAAACGTGTCGTCCAACATACGTCATTTATATAATAATATATAGAGATTGAATATGCAGATCTGGAATGTCCATAAAACATCATATATATATATAGTCTGTGACAGACATATATGAGAATGAAAAACATATGAGAGAACATATATGAGAATCTGACGATGCGGCTACGCTTAATTAATTTAACGCTTAATTTTGGTCAACTCCAAGGACTCCTGTCAACACCATTCATGTCCATGGAGATGATGAAACGTAGTATTTTTAGCATTCTTCAAGTACATAAAATTCTCTAAAATGAATCTGATGCATCAAAGGCCTCTTGAACCTAATATTATCTTAATTTTACGTTTACTACAATTTATACCAAAAAAACTACCTGTCAGAGAGAAGCATGGAGTTGATGTGTTAAAAACATACATACCTCATTAAACATTTGTTTCAGTCGAAAAAGTGTTAAACAATGCATAGTGCAGGACCACCTCGGGAGAACTGAAGTGTATATATAGAAAATATATATACTGACGCTATATTGTCTATGGGTGTATGGCAAATCTATATCTATATTAGTATACTCCTGTGGCGCCCTCTAATGGATTCAGGATGGATGGATGGATAAAGCAGGATGGTCCATGGTGATGACGACATTTTTGGTAACAAGAGTCAAAGTGGCACATATTTGCTAAATTCTGATTTTCATTAAACATATTTTTATATCCAGAAATTGCCTAACGATTGTATTCCATCAAATACTGGAATAATTTAAACTTAAATTGTATTATTTGTGTTTGTAAAGTTTATGTGAATGCAGTTAACTTGTGTGGGTTACAGCCCATGGCGTTGACAAATAGGGGTAATTTTTTTTTCTTGGAAATTTTTTTTGAAAAATTATTGTTAGCAGATCTCATAATAAAAAAATTAAATCTGCAATTCATTATTTAGGTTTTAATATATTCGCCGGGTACAACAAAGTTTATTATTTCCTTACTACTCTGTGTCACAAATTATCCAAAAATTAGTCAAACACTTTAAAATTATAGTTTATTGATAACGTTCAAATTAACAAAACAGTAATTAAAGGACCAATATATCAAAGAAATTTAAAAGAGTAATAAATATAGAAATATCTTGATATGATACAGTCAATAACAATAATGTTCACTAAATATAAATAGCTATGGATATAAAAATTAACTATCGACTAGTATTGCATGATGGCGTATACGAAATCTAAATAAATAAAGTCGTAGGATTACAGAACTAGTAAATACACACCATATTTTATCCATCAATGAAGTTTGTACATGATCGTTGCCCTTGACAGAGACAACCAACATGGGCTCCTTGATGATGCACGTATGGGACTGGTCTATTTGTTTGACCTTGAAGAATCATAATTACGATGTTGGCACTCTCAAAAATGATGCGTATGAGTGCTGCGCGTGGAAAGTAAAATGGCCGCCATCGCAAACACTGCAATTTATCTAAGTAGTTAACCATTGGGGTTAGGAAAAAAGGTTTTATAAAAAAATATAGCTACATAAAACAGAAAAAACACTTACATTTTTTATATAGGACTAACCGTTTTCTTAAAAGGTTTAGGTACAATAATAATTTATTTCTTCAATTCACTATATTTTAGTCTAATTTACGTGGATTATATACTGTAAAAAATTGGGAGATGGGGGTATTTCTCAATCTTCTCGTATTAGTGTTTGTAATGTATTAGGTTTTTATCATTATTCTTGTCTAGTGGCCCTAGAAATAATATCAAACATGAATATGCATTTAGACGTAATAATTTTTATATTTGCAAACTATAAAAGTAAACTTTTTGAGAAAACGGTTAGTCCTATATAAAAAATTGTATTAACCTTTTTAGTGTAGAGATTTAGCAATATTTTTATATTATTTTCCCTATTTTTTCTCATTACCAATGGTTATTTAGATAAATTTGAAAGCGTTTCCGATGGTGACCATTTTGTGTTTCGCGTGCCGCACTCAAACGCAGTTTCTGAGTGCCAATATCGAAATTATGTTTCTTCAAAGTAAAACAGAGAGATTGATACCACGACATCACCAAAGATCCCACGGATGTATATTTGATAGGGCACTATATACAAGTTCAAAGATTTACCTATATAGCTACACTTTTAGATTTACAGTGCCAGTTTTAAAGACTTTCAGCATATTTTGGCCACATCTACTTAATACTCGTATGTTCTGTATCCCATCTTCAGTTTTTATCATAAAGACAAAAATATTTAATTCGTATAGTTTTCTATTAGGTTTAATATCAACTACATAGGTACATAGCATATATGTATGCCATAGACTAAAAATGGTGAAGCCCATCTGAGGCATTTTTTTAAAATCTGCTGTAATTTTGAAACTAAACTGTGAGTAATAACAAAATTTAATATATTTTAAATTTATTTAAAACAATTTACTTATAGGTAATTTAATCTAATTTATTTTAAAGTCTTAATGCGTGTGCATGAAATTATATTTTATACTACCAAATTTGGTAAAATAGGGTATTGGGCAAAATTGTTTCCTTCGTTTTAAAATATGCAATGTTTTATGGTCCATCTGGCATTTACATTTGATTGTAGTTGATCAACGAGCATGTACGTTAATTATATGTTAACTATGCACGTTATATCAGTAGGTATATGTATCAAATGTATTTTGTATTTTAGGTAGGTTCTATTTTTAAGAGAACTAACGGGGTTAAACACAATGTGGTACAATGGCTTTACAAAAATATGTGTATTTACTAGCGTTTAGGTTTTGGCTTTTTGACATGAAACATTTATACATTGATGGTATTTTCTCCTCTAGTTTTACAATATCACATTTCAAAGAGTTTCTAACATATTAAATATATATAATTCTCTACTCTAATAAATTTGATATATTTTAAATATACCAAAAATAATGTAGGTACTTTAAGATATACATATCTTATATTTAAAATATATTTCAAATTTATTTATAATTCAACTATTTTACTAAACCTTCTATTTTCTATAAACTATATAATTTACAGAATAAATGGAAATATTATTTGTAATTGGAAATTCTGGCTTATTAATATATACTAGATAATATACCGGGGGGTCCATAAAAACAGGAGCACTTACAAACAGCATCGTGTAGCGACGTTGCCAGATATTGTCCCTAATGGCGGTCAATTTTAACGAATGCAACAATTATTTTCATTGTACTGAAAATCAAACTGTCAATCTCGAATAGTTTTTCGCGCGATAATACGAATCGGACTTTGTGACAAAATTCCTGTAACGTAATAATCTAAAAATATTCTTGGGAAACTAACTGGTCATCCTGGGTAGACCTTATGCCATGTACACGTGTTCACATAGACAAAAGTAAATGTGAAAAAACTGGTCTGTCCTCCTTGGCAGACCTTATTCCATGTACACAATATGTTTGAATCAGTAATTAAGTACAAACATATTTTTAAAAAATTTGAAAAAGTGCGGGATCCAAACTCGTAACGTTCTCTACCTTCCGTAGAGAATCCTTCTGGAGCTTTAACCGCTGAGCTATCATCTTTATGGCAGACACCTGATTAAATATTTGAATAAATGCATACCTATTCTTTCGAATTTCTCGGAAGAATAGAAAATTTTCGAAGATCTCTTAAGCTTTCAAAAGATCTGCCAACTTCTCCCTGAAGAGCATATCATACTAAATAAACGAGTGGATTATAATCAGAAGAGGTCTTATGGCGCTATCTGCTTGAATATCAATATATTGTCATTGTCAATATATATATATATATATATATATATATATATATATATATATATATATATATATATATATATATATATATATAGATATATATATATATATATATATATATATAT
>CAXKVY010002369.1:0-13364 GCA_964058915.1 Tetropium fuscum
CTATAGTGAATCACAACCTGCTCTACAAATAGCCGTATTCGGCGAAACGTGACAACGCTGCTGGCGGTCCGACATATTTTCATCAGTTTATCGTTTCGACGTAAGAGAAATAGTTTCACGACGTTTTTTTTTCAGTTAAAGTGTAGTGAAAAATCACTTATTTCATGTTAATTCGTGTTTTTTTTTAAATCGAGCAAAATACATGAAATATATAAAACGTGAATGTGACCCACAAAAATATTGGTAAATACGATTAGGTAAAAGGTTAGCAAACACAACCTCAGTTCTCAAAAATAGCAAGGTGTTTTAGCATTTAAGCTTCATTGTACTTATTACGATTATAAGTAATTTAAAGCTCTGTCTTTCACATTGTCTTTCTGATTGTATTGAGTTTGAGTTTGCTTAATATATAGATATAATAAAAACTCACGAATTTACCAAAATTATACTTGTAAAAGTAAAAGAAAACCACCGATCCACACAGCTGAGTTTGTTTAAAATCAGCCTTCTTACCAAGCGTAATGCAACATTGCCTTTTTCTCAGCACGGCTATCTGTAGAGTTGGTTGTGAGTGAATATAGTAAAAAGTTATAGCTTCAAGTCATCTAGCCTTATCCTAATAAAGTATTATAATTATTGTTTGTTAAATTCATGTATACTTTCATAGTTGTATTAACACTGAATTTGTCATGGATATTCATTAAAATATCCCTGGAATTAGCTCACATCAAATAGGTTGTTGACCACTGCTTTAGTTGTTTCTCTTTCTTGAAGTACAATAAAAACAAATGTAATTAAAAATATTTTTTAATGTATTTTAGAACCTTTTCCTAGTAGCTGTAGTTAAATTATTTTTAAATTTTTTTTGTGAACATATATTCTCATTCTTAGTTATCAAATATACTTATTCCTAGTGAGTTGCTGATACTTAAAAAGTTTAAGGTAGGTATTTAAAAAAAATATAATCCAACTTAAAAATCATCAGGTTCCTATTTTTTTTTTAAATGCTGTTTTAATTTATAAAAGTAACAAGAATGTTATTAATCTAATTTGTGTAAATATTTGAATTAGGAATTTTCTTATATAGATAGGGTCAAATGGGTTAAGTTCGCATTTGGGGTAAATGTGTCTTTGGTTCCTATTAGAAGTTTACAATAAGTTTGAATTATTTTATACACTAGTGTCTACATCTAGCGGTAAACGGTTCAACAAGAGTAAAATATGGCCGAAGGCAGTCAATGGCGTTTCGTTATTTCTAAGTAAAAATAGTGAATATTTCTGTAAGTTTAACCAACATTAAGTGAAACGTTAATTTGCTCATTTGACTTCGTAGTAAATGTGTTATGTGAGAAATTTACTTTTAATTGACTTTTCCTGGGCATAATTGAGTTTTGGAGAATGTGCGCTACTTTTGCTGGGGCAAGTGAGAACTATGAACTATTTGCCCCTATTATATGGTCATGTGTCATATGAGTATAATAATTTGAGTAAATCGATTGTATAGTTATTTATATAAAATATAAATGTGTAAAATTATGTGAGGGGCGTTTTAAGTTGCCAAATAAACAAGACGTCAGTGTTCTTCTATCCAAGGATGTCGTACGAAAATGCCCCAATCCACGTATCGACAGACGAGTAAGACTAATATTTGATGTTGTTGCTCTTTTTATAAGATGTTTTAATACTCATGTTAATGTTATAATTCTTATTTTAATGTTTTAATAATTTATTAGTTTAAATTTGGAAAAAAAATATTATTTATTTTATATTTCTTTACAATTTGTATTTAAATATATTGTTGTACTTGTGAAAATATTTTGTTGTAGGCTTTTAATTCTTAAATATAAAAGAATGGTTCACCCACCCCCAATCAAATTTAATGTAAAATACATGTAAACTAGATATGGGTGGCACATTTACACCTATATGTATGGGTAAGTGCGCCACCCAGCATTGTTTTAAAAATATGTCTACTAAACTTACAAATATTTTTAGATCCATGTGCAATTACATAATTAAATACATAATAAGGTACTTATTCCGTATATTATTGGAAATTTTTTTAAAGTAATTTTACTTATGAATTTTAACCTGTAACATTCAAACTATTACCAAAAAAAACTTATTAGCACAGCTAAACGGCATCATTTTTTGGGGAAATGATAGTACAATGCAGAGTATCTTTGTGATTCAAAAACGCTTAATGAGAATTATTACAAAAATTAATTATAATGAAATGTTTCATTATAATTCATTTTTGTAATAATTCTCATTAAGCAACTTTTAAATCAGAAGGGATAATGACTACGCATTATACATTTATGAATGTTTGATGTTTTTATTTTTAAATAGAGGAAATTTTGATTTGACAATATGCCACCAATACAATACAGGAGCAACAGTTATAAATTACCCTATAAATCGTCTTATACTGACAGAGAAATGCCCTCAACACATGTGCTAAATTTTTTTTAATAGTTTGCCCGATAATATTAAAATAACACAAAGTAAAAAATTGTTTAAATTACATATCAGAAAAATGTTAATTGAATTGGAGCCATACAGTTTAAATGACTTTTACTGGAAAAAAATGTACATGCTGATTATGTGAATTTTGTGTATCACGCCTTTTCAGTTTGCGCTGTTTATATTATATTATAAATGTAACATAATGTGAAATAAAGCTGTTATTATTATTATTATTATTGTATTTTGGGGATGCAGTTACCCCGCTTCACCCTACAGCGGCGAGCAGGTGAAAGTAACCGATTTTATTTACTTTATGTAATTGTGGCTTTAATTTTTTTAAGTAATTGTAGATGCCTGTGAACTTATTAATTTCAAACAGTGTCAAAAGTGACTTCCTGTTAAATTTATTTTCATTTCATAGATTTAAACCATGGTGAAGCTTACATATGTAGAAAAGACACGCATCGTAAATTATTTTAATGCTGGGTAGTCTAAGTGCTATTGCCAACCGTTTCCAAGTTATCAATAGTTGCATATTTAAATTGAAATGAAAATAGTTGCCACAATGAGTTACTTCGTGTGTATAGACCAAGAAATTGGCGGTACGAAGAACGATATACCTACCAGGCCAGTTAATAGTAGCGGTAGTTTTTCTGTTAAAATGTGGGCTTGGATAAGCGCGACCAGTGACTGAGGTGTAGCGTAACTCAGTCCGCATTTGCAGTCGTCCTACATATAATCTAGAATAAATTCAGAAATGTATTAAATTCTGTAATTTAGAATATTATGTATTTTTCAGTAAAATCGTCTGTAAACGATCTATTGTTTTATATCCTACACTGATGATAGGATGTAAAAGTATTCTTTTCTTTGTGAAACCCCTGCCAGTATATGGAATACAAATAAAATCAGACTACTTTACAAATCTTAATTAGATGGATGATATTCAATATGCCTATGTTTAGACTAGTAGATTACTATATCTTAATAACTGGCGTTGATTGAAGGTGTAAGCTGAATAATTCCAGCGAAATTGTAAAATAATTACGTTTCTAAAATTTGAAAAATTAGAAAATATATTAAATTATTACATCATTCTCTAGGGATGCAAGATATTATCTGTTTGATTACCTAAATTTTTATCTAAAATTGAGATCGTTATTAGGTCATAAGGTTTCTATTTAATAAAACTAAAATAATAAAACGCGTGGCCATGAAGATGATCAATATTGTCCATGTAGTTAAAATTAGCGTTGCCAATTTTTGTAAGTAGTTCACCCGGACCTTCTCATTTTGAATATTTCTATAATTAGTGAAACATCTAGGATTTCATTTTGGAAATCCAAGCGTTATTACTGGGATACCATATCTCGTGAGTATCATAGCGCGTGAGTACCTAATAGCGCCACAGGTGAAAATTTAGAAAATTTTCATTGTCACGCGTTTTCCTGGCACTTTAGAATTTCAATGAATAATCCATTTATATAAAAATACCGACTTTTACACAAAAAAAGTTTTGCAATGCAATACCTTTTTTTTAAAATAAATATTAATATTCATCTGGATTTCCACATATCTGCCCAGCCATGAGACGAGATCTAAAACTTTGCCAGGACTACCTTGAATATTTCAGTGTACGGAAATTGGAGACTGCTCATTCGTTAATTGCCTGTTTTATTTCTAGTAAAGTCAGAATTCTGTGGTAGTTTCCACTCTTTTCATTGTCGAAAAAGAGCACAGCGTCAGCGCATATTACGATTAATACGTTATATAAACCCAAAGACATATTAATATACGTCTATGTATAAACCAGTATCTTACTTCGACGTGCTCGCGGTACATATTATATAGCGGTATGTCAGCGCGCAGGCGACTGTGACGTCAAGTATGAGACATTTCCAGTTACTCCGTAACACGGTACACAGTGTATCGTGCCTTCTGTATTGTGTTCTCTCTCGCAATCTTCGCAAAAAACGTCTTTGCGATACATGCTCAGACAGACACCGACCAATTTTGATTCGGCAACCTGACATACCGTTGTCTGTGTATCGTGGAATTCGGAGCCCGGAGAATAGATCGTGAAACCCGAAGACTCCGGGTCAAAACCGGAGTGTTGGCAAACCTAGTTATATTTGGTCGAAATTTTATAAAATATTGTTGGCAAATAAAAAGTCTGTTTAGAAAAATAATAAAAAGGCTTTATTCTTTCACAAAAAATAACTTGTATATTATATAAGAAATCATAAATATTTCCAAAACAAGGGGACGTATACCAAATAATATGAAAAGGATCTTTGACATTTTACCTAAGGGCTTAAAACATAGATCACTGAGCAAAAAAAAACAAAAAATAATCTTTAATATTATAGAATCCATTGAAGTTTTCATTTGCAAATCTGAATTTATTTCTTCTTAAACATTTTGGCACAGGTAGTGTTTTCTTAACATCTTTCAAACTGTCAACAATTTCTGTATCCTCTATTTCCGGCCATATGAAAGCATAGTTTTATTTTCTAGATGTAAAAGTTCTCCGTAAAATTAACATTAATCGTTTAATCCTTTTGCATACTTTCAACTTGGCCAACATAAAAAACTTCTGAGGTTATTCGACTAATAAAAATTTGCCAGGCTCTGCGACATTTAAGGTTTCTCTATTATCTTCAGACTCATCATCAGAACAGGAACAGGAAAAAAGGGTATTTCACCCAGGTGATAACGAATAGATACAACAATTTGGTGGTTTGCAAGTTTGGCAGCTGAACCATCTAGTACTAATCATATGACTATAGCCAATTGTCCAGACTATTTGGATCAAATTGCCGACATAGCAATTAGAAGCCCATAACATATATATATATATATATATATATATATATATATATATATATATATATATATATATATATATATATATATATATATATATATATATATATATATATATAATACAATATATCAATTTCCATTTGTTAAGATTTGTTAAGATTACAATTTCAATATGTCCATTTGTTAAGATTTACGTCCTATACATGTACATAGTATGTACGGTAGATCAGAAACGTGTCGTCCAACATACGTCATTTATATAATAATATATAGAGATTGAATATGCAGATCTGGAATGTCCATAAAACATCATATATATATATAGTCTGTGACAGACATATATGAGAATGAAAAACATATGAGAGAACATATATGAGAATCTGACGATGCGGCTACGCTTAATTAATTTAACGCTTAATTTTGGTCAACTCCAAGGACTCCTGTCAACACCATTCATGTCCATGGAGATGATGAAACGTAGTATTTTTAGCATTCTTCAAGTACATAAAATTCTCTAAAATGAATCTGATGCATCAAAGGCCTCTTGAACCTAATATTATCTTAATTTTACGTTTACTACAATTTATACCAAAAAAACTACCTGTCAGAGAGAAGCATGGAGTTGATGTGTTAAAAACATACATACCTCATTAAACATTTGTTTCAGTCGAAAAAGTGTTAAACAATGCATAGTGCAGGACCACCTCGGGAGAACTGAAGTGTATATATAGAAAATATATATACTGACGCTATATTGTCTATGGGTGTATGGCAAATCTATATCTATATTAGTATACTCCTGTGGCGCCCTCTAATGGATTCAGGATGGATGGATGGATAAAGCAGGATGGTCCATGGTGATGACGACATTTTTGGTAACAAGAGTCAAAGTGGCACATATTTGCTAAATTCTGATTTTCATTAAACATATTTTTATATCCAGAAATTGCCTAACGATTGTATTCCATCAAATACTGGAATAATTTAAACTTAAATTGTATTATTTGTGTTTGTAAAGTTTATGTGAATGCAGTTAACTTGTGTGGGTTACAGCCCATGGCGTTGACAAATAGGGGTAATTTTTTTTTCTTGGAAATTTTTTTTGAAAAATTATTGTTAGCAGATCTCATAATAAAAAAATTAAATCTGCAATTCATTATTTAGGTTTTAATATATTCGCCGGGTACAACAAAGTTTATTATTTCCTTACTACTCTGTGTCACAAATTATCCAAAAATTAGTCAAACACTTTAAAATTATAGTTTATTGATAACGTTCAAATTAACAAAACAGTAATTAAAGGACCAATATATCAAAGAAATTTAAAAGAGTAATAAATATAGAAATATCTTGATATGATACAGTCAATAACAATAATGTTCACTAAATATAAATAGCTATGGATATAAAAATTAACTATCGACTAGTATTGCATGATGGCGTATACGAAATCTAAATAAATAAAGTCGTAGGATTACAGAACTAGTAAATACACACCATATTTTATCCATCAATGAAGTTTGTACATGATCGTTGCCCTTGACAGAGACAACCAACATGGGCTCCTTGATGATGCACGTATGGGACTGGTCTATTTGTTTGACCTTGAAGAATCATAATTACGATGTTGGCACTCTCAAAAATGATGCGTATGAGTGCTGCGCGTGGAAAGTAAAATGGCCGCCATCGCAAACACTGCAATTTATCTAAGTAGTTAACCATTGGGGTTAGGAAAAAAGGTTTTATAAAAAAATATAGCTACATAAAACAGAAAAAACACTTACATTTTTTATATAGGACTAACCGTTTTCTTAAAAGGTTTAGGTACAATAATAATTTATTTCTTCAATTCACTATATTTTAGTCTAATTTACGTGGATTATATACTGTAAAAAATTGGGAGATGGGGGTATTTCTCAATCTTCTCGTATTAGTGTTTGTAATGTATTAGGTTTTTATCATTATTCTTGTCTAGTGGCCCTAGAAATAATATCAAACATGAATATGCATTTAGACGTAATAATTTTTATATTTGCAAACTATAAAAGTAAACTTTTTGAGAAAACGGTTAGTCCTATATAAAAAATTGTATTAACCTTTTTAGTGTAGAGATTTAGCAATATTTTTATATTATTTTCCCTATTTTTTCTCATTACCAATGGTTATTTAGATAAATTTGAAAGCGTTTCCGATGGTGACCATTTTGTGTTTCGCGTGCCGCACTCAAACGCAGTTTCTGAGTGCCAATATCGAAATTATGTTTCTTCAAAGTAAAACAGAGAGATTGATACCACGACATCACCAAAGATCCCACGGATGTATATTTGATAGGGCACTATATACAAGTTCAAAGATTTACCTATATAGCTACACTTTTAGATTTACAGTGCCAGTTTTAAAGACTTTCAGCATATTTTGGCCACATCTACTTAATACTCGTATGTTCTGTATCCCATCTTCAGTTTTTATCATAAAGACAAAAATATTTAATTCGTATAGTTTTCTATTAGGTTTAATATCAACTACATAGGTACATAGCATATATGTATGCCATAGACTAAAAATGGTGAAGCCCATCTGAGGCATTTTTTTAAAATCTGCTGTAATTTTGAAACTAAACTGTGAGTAATAACAAAATTTAATATATTTTAAATTTATTTAAAACAATTTACTTATAGGTAATTTAATCTAATTTATTTTAAAGTCTTAATGCGTGTGCATGAAATTATATTTTATACTACCAAATTTGGTAAAATAGGGTATTGGGCAAAATTGTTTCCTTCGTTTTAAAATATGCAATGTTTTATGGTCCATCTGGCATTTACATTTGATTGTAGTTGATCAACGAGCATGTACGTTAATTATATGTTAACTATGCACGTTATATCAGTAGGTATATGTATCAAATGTATTTTGTATTTTAGGTAGGTTCTATTTTTAAGAGAACTAACGGGGTTAAACACAATGTGGTACAATGGCTTTACAAAAATATGTGTATTTACTAGCGTTTAGGTTTTGGCTTTTTGACATGAAACATTTATACATTGATGGTATTTTCTCCTCTAGTTTTACAATATCACATTTCAAAGAGTTTCTAACATATTAAATATATATAATTCTCTACTCTAATAAATTTGATATATTTTAAATATACCAAAAATAATGTAGGTACTTTAAGATATACATATCTTATATTTAAAATATATTTCAAATTTATTTATAATTCAACTATTTTACTAAACCTTCTATTTTCTATAAACTATATAATTTACAGAATAAATGGAAATATTATTTGTAATTGGAAATTCTGGCTTATTAATATATACTAGATAATATACCGGGGGGTCCATAAAAACAGGAGCACTTACAAACAGCATCGTGTAGCGACGTTGCCAGATATTGTCCCTAATGGCGGTCAATTTTAACGAATGCAACAATTATTTTCATTGTACTGAAAATCAAACTGTCAATCTCGAATAGTTTTTCGCGCGATAATACGAATCGGACTTTGTGACAAAATTCCTGTAACGTAATAATCTAAAAATATTCTTGGGAAACTAACTGGTCATCCTGGGTAGACCTTATGCCATGTACACGTGTTCACATAGACAAAAGTAAATGTGAAAAAACTGGTCTGTCCTCCTTGGCAGACCTTATTCCATGTACACAATATGTTTGAATCAGTAATTAAGTACAAACATATTTTTAAAAAATTTGAAAAAGTGCGGGATCCAAACTCGTAACGTTCTCTACCTTCCGTAGAGAATCCTTCTGGAGCTTTAACCGCTGAGCTATCATCTTTATGGCAGACACCTGATTAAATATTTGAATAAATGCATACCTATTCTTTCGAATTTCTCGGAAGAATAGAAAATTTTCGAAGATCTCTTAAGCTTTCAAAAGATCTGCCAACTTCTCCCTGAAGAGCATATCATACTAAATAAACGAGTGGATTATAATCAGAAGAGGTCTTATGGCGCTATCTGCTTGAATATCAATATATTGTCATTGTCAATATATATATATATATATATATATATATATATATATATATATATATATATATATATATATATATATATATATAGATATATATATATATATATATATATATATATATATATATATATATATATATATATATATATATATATATATATATATATATATATATATATATATATATATATATATATATATATATATATATATATATATATATATATATATATATATATATTATACATTGACGAAATTCGGGATACTAATTTGATATCTTATCAATACTTAAAACTGTAACAGAAACAGCCTACCTACTTCTCATTTTTTAGTCACGGAAAAACAATTTTTGAAAGTACCAATTGTGGAAATTTGTTCCGCACCTGTTTTGGATTAAGTGTTGAAATTAGAAACACACACTTTTGAATTCATTAGATACAGGCCTATAAAATTTTATGTTGGTATCCCAACTTCATCAGAAAACATTGGAACACCAACCAAGACGCGTTTTTTATGTGCCACCGGGTAAAAAATCGGTATTTATATTTTCTGTTAAAAGATTTTTTTTTCAGAACTACACTCAGTGTCTACAGTTGAACTGGGAATCGTCTGTATTTGGTCACGTGTTTTAGATTCTGATTGGATCTTTATCTGAAACAGCAGGTATGAGGTGTTTCAAAATTAATAAGGAGAGAAAGTCAATAGACTTTATGCATCTTAAAGTTTTATCCTCTTATTATATGTATGTACAAGTGCTCTTAAAGTAGGTATATATGGTCCTGTAAAAATATATTTTCAAAATATTTGGGAAATATGTCAGTAACTATAAAATAGGAGAGAGGATATTAAATTCCATCTTGCTTCTTATTATTTTATATAATACTGAGTTTTAGGCATCATTAACATCTGACACGTATTCCTATGAATACAACTCTTTATAGTGCAAGAGCCGGCATTAGAAATATATACCCTTATCTGTTATTTGACTATGACACAAGATTACAAGTTAGATAATATAAAGGTACACTGATAAATCGTGTATCGATGGTGTTGATGGCGTGCCGATGGCGATTTCTTTTACAAACTTGTACATAATAATATTCTCTACAACTTTGCCTAATAATTTTTTTTGGTAACTTTGATTTTTGACAGTCCAAAAAAGTTAATAAGAAATTATATTATTTCACCACCGCCATCAACAGCATCGGCACTCGATTTAGCTAGGCAAGCCATGTGCGATTTATTAATTTATATATTATCTAACATATCATCTTTGTCATAGTCAAATAACAGATTAGGGTAGGTATATATTTCTAGTAACTGGATCTTAGAATCACATATATGTTCAATAGATTCACATTTGTGTGATTTACTTCTGTACCTAATTATTAATATTGCCCAATGGTATCAGTAATAACATAATATATCGTTTTATTGATGAAAATCTTCAAAATATAGGTAATATAGTATAATAAATATAGGTAATTTATTGTTACTTTTTTGTAGATTTTATATAAAATATTTCAAATCCAGTTCTGTGTTTTCAGAACACATTTTTGTATGTGTGTAAGAATATTTTGTACTTAATTCATTTAAAAAAATACATTGTGGTACTAAGTAGGTAATAAACCAACATAATACTATGACGTGTCAACGTTATATTAATTTGAACCCATTTCTCATTTGAACCCAAATTCCAAATGACAGTGTCACGTCACATTTTATAACATTTTCGTCTCGCAAGTGAGAAAGTATATGACAGATACGAGGGAGAGAGAGAGAGAGAGAAACATATATAGCGAATGCAGCGATTGTTATATTGGATGCACATCTGCGGAGCAAGAAGCCTTTGTACGTCAGAAACTCCATAAAATGTCACTTATTGACACTGCGGTACTGCCATCTGAATCTGAGTTTGTCGAACGTGTGTTTTATATGATAACAACAAATATTGATGTAACAGATGGTTTAGCAAACGGTGCTGTGGGAAAACTAGTGCATATTGATTGTGATGATACGCATAGTTAGATTTTATCGCATGGTTAGATTTTCCAGATTCACCGAAAGTTGGTAAAACAATTACGAAAAGAGTTGCAGGGTATGTAAACGCTAATCAAATTAGTAAAACAGCTGTAACAATCCGTAGAAGAGTAGCTGCAATACCCCTCAATAATAACAAAACAATCCATGCGAAACGATCACATATACCACTAGCTTATGCTTGTGCCACCACTATACATAAATCTCAAGGAAGTACTTATTCTGAAGTTGTCAATCGCTATCCTTAGTATATGTCGCTCTGTTACGTGTAACTAGTGTCGAAGGATTACGGATAACTACAATAAAATACCAATTTACGTTTTTACCATGATCGGAGAGCTGCAACAGCAATGACATTTACAAGATGAATTCCGACTTTCGTTGAATTGTTTGGAAACTGTTGATAAACAAATCGTTCATTTCATTCATCAAAGGAAAGCATTATCAATATATCTACACCCTTAATTGCCAAAGTCCTCGAGCTCATTGTCAGGATCTCACAGATGTAGTGATACGAAAATCAAACAATTGCGCTGTTATCAGAAACTTGGTTAGATAGTGATGAGAACGTAAATATAAACGACCGAACATTCGAGCAGGAGGTGTTGTGATCTATTATAACGAATATGATACATTAAACATTGACACTCCACATTTTCATATGAGTACAATACATTCCACTGCACATACCGTGAATTTGACTGATATTGGCGATATCAGCCTGAGTAAATGTAAATTATCAAATGGAAAACAAATTGTCATTGCAGCGATCTAAATATCTCCTAATAAAACTCGACGATATGAAGTATTTCATACAGAGTTCGTTGCTTATGTACACTCCTGGCGGTGCTGCTCACCATGGCAGAGGTGATGATGAAGTACCACTAATTCGCGGTGGTGACTTTAATGTTAATTTTGCGGAGGATGCGTCCTTGCCACTACTTCACTGTCTTCGTGAGAAATTCAGCTTAGAGATGAATGACGATCGGAACATTGCCACGACTAAATCAGGAACAACGATTGCTGCTATATTCTCGAGAAATCTACACCATTTAGAATCACAAATATATTTGTCACACTTCAGTTACCATAAAGCCAATATGTACAATACCTCTCTCTCTCTCTCTCTCTCTCTCTCCCATCTCTTTCTCAACGAATCGCTAAGAAGTATTCACTTCTATCACGCGTACTGTGCTGCACGCTGATTTTTTTTCTGAAGGTGTAATTAGAGCTATAGCAATATAATATAGCTAGAGAGCCGCAATGATAAATATTTGCGGTGTTCTCTACCGTGCTGGAATCAGAGAGAAATTGGAATATGGCCATGAGAAAGTTCCCTCCGAGTCGCTCAGGGGGCTTTCCTTTAAAATTCATGAAATGAAGAAGCCTTGCTATTTACATACTTTTTACCACTTGAGTGAAATACTTTTTATCACATTAGAAAGTCGCGCGTGGAGGCCAGACAGTCCTTAACATGCGTGCTGTTAAGGGCTGTCTGGCACCCACACGCGATTGACATTTAAATTCTAATAATGTTCTTTTGGGTGTGATATTAATAAAAACTGTTTTGGGAAAGTATCTATCTATATTATCTGAATACTTACGTGATTTATGTAATCAAAAAATTATTATATAGTTCGGGAAATTATATAGTTCGGGAAATCGTTAACAAAAATCAAAAATAATAGAGACCTTAACACACTGGAATTCCAATTAAAGTGCGTTTGCTTTTTTATATAGGTACTGCAGTAATTTAAGTTCCACAAGTTAAATATGATTTAGATTATAAATTGTGATTAATGAGAGTAAACGCGTTACTGAAGTCCCTAAATAAACCAGTACATTTTTTATTTTCATTAATATTTCCATATACCTAGTATAATACAGCCGCAAAAACGCACAACCAAAAATTATGCTCAATCTCAAAGTATATTTGCTCGCGAAATCGATTTCAATATTTTTTTTAACTGGAGCTTTCTTCTTTGGCAATTGCGCTGTGATAGAATTTTTTATTCAGATATCAGTTGTAC
>CAXKVY010002370.1:0-18263 GCA_964058915.1 Tetropium fuscum
AATAAATATACCGTAGAAATATTTAAACCAGGTAAGTTTTGGATGCGATATAGAACGCTTGGTAAAAGAGGACAAGAACTAAAGAGTACATTGACTACCGTGTAGAAAAGAATTGATATGAGAACTACAGATTTCTTAAAAATCTGTAAAAATTCGCCGGCAGGAAAATATGTGCAAGACCCTCCCCAAAAAGGAGGCGATCAAAAACTATTCAAGCACACTTGTAATTCACAGATTCTGATTAACATTCACTAATTGTATCAAAATAATTTGTTAACGACATTCAAATCATAAAACTCTGTGTAATCAATATAAGGATGCCCAATAATTTTGTTTGCAGTTTGCACGAAAAATGACGGTCAAAAGCCATTATACTTTTTTGTTAATAGTTCCTACGTTGATTTCCTTTGTATAAATGTTCATACAATTAATTAAGCAAGGTGGGTAGTGCACGCTTATTATACACTTAATATTTCGGAACACCGTTATGAATCCATTGTGATTATGGACGAGAATTTGAAAGAAAACACCCGTTTAAAAGATCTTTTGTACGCTCTATGTCATAAAACTAACATACTTTACTATAAACTACCCAAAGTCAACTTTTTTTGTAACATATGCAACGTGCACATTCCATCTTAGATGATGGTCAAGCATAATGGTCCAGAGTAATTCCCAAATATTCAGTCCCAAATATTTCAGTTTATCAGTTTTTCTGATTTTAGGGCAGATGCAATTTCATTGTTGAAAACATGTTACTGTATATAAATATTTAATTTCTGGTAGTTTGATCATTTGCTAGGAATGATAACGTGAAGAATTTGCTTTTATGTACTGTAACAGCTCTCCTCTTTAATTACATTACCTTAATTAAAGAGCCTCTCATCCAGGAGATGTGACGTAATGAATTTTTTCTTTGTTGCCTATCGGCTGCTCAGTTAAATACGGAGGTCGTGGATAACTGGATTTGCTAGAGGCTTGCACGTAGATACCTTTATATATATCACCAGAAAAATCAAAAATCTGAGGGGCGTTAAAAATACTCTACTTGATTAGGGAGCCTGAAGGGCTTTAGGTTAAAACAATAAAAAATTTTCACTCTTGACACAAGGTCAAGTCGAGAAATTTATCATTTACAACAAAAGTGAATTGTAAATCTTGGTAAAAGTAAAGTGGAAATATTCCTTAAGACCTGGTAATTCCTAGGGGCAATTAATTATTCAATAATACCTTTTATCTTCTCTGGAGATCCCCTCGGGAATGCGCTGGGTTTCCTAGGATCCTAGTCTGAAGCTTCGGCTTGGTGGTCCAGCTGAGCTTATATGGCAGTCCATGCTGCTTATATATATATATATATATATATATATATATATATATATATATATATATATATATATATATATATATATATATATATATATATATATATATATATATATATATATATATATATATATATATATATATATATATATATATATATATATATATATTTATATATATATATATATATATATATATATATATATATATATATATATATATATATATATATATATATATATATATATATATATATATATATATATATTTAATTCAATAAAAAAATAAAGTGGTAATTATGTACCAAAATCGAGAAAAAAATATATACGTGGCTTTTGTGCCCACAACTCACTCCAAGTAGTTGCTATTGTTTAAACCGTAAAATTTAATATGAAATTAACCTATTTTAAGATTCTCACAAAGCCTTAATTACTTGGCCCAGCTGTAGAACATTTACATATATCTCTTAATAATAATGAAATATGTTTAACTGTACCTGGTAACTTTGAATCACTGCACTGCAACAACGGAGATATATCTTCGAGAGCGTAAGGTCGACAGGTCGGTAGAAAAAGGAATGATTCTTGAGGATTTCGCGTATAAATGTGCTTGCAGCGGGACGGAAAGGTAGGGGTAACGGTAGATGGTGACATAGGAATTCAAACATTAGTCATAAAACGGAACGGAATTTATTTACGTTACAGTACATATGCTACTATTACGGAGCATATGAATTATATCCGTGGTCTATGCTTAAAAGCTTACATGCTTTTCTAAAGGAACGTATCTCGATACTGGGTGTTTGACAAGTATCTCTTCACACGTGCTCCCGCATTTTTAACAGCGTTGTCAAATATAACCGATTTCGAGGAATTTAAAGAAAAACAAATGATTTTATATACATCGCCTATCACATTATGACATGATCATGTAGTATAACAAAATATTGATCACACTATATACCTTTCGTCATACATAAAATAAATTGGATGGTGAATGTGATGCAGAATAAGAATGTTTCCCATTCAAATATTACCGATCCATTTTACACGTTCCTTGGCCGTATCACATCGGCATCATTGGCATTCATTTGGATGTCTAAATTGCCTAATACCATCGAAAGTTTTGTGGTAAAGTGTGGTCAACAATCATTCTTGAAATAGAAGTAATACAGTTATTCTTTAATTTAGTGTATTATTTTGATGGATTTTGTGTTAAAATTGATTAGTTATTGGTATTTTTTTAAAACATAACAACTTGTTGAATGAAAGCGCCTTTATAGTGACGATTTTAGCTTGATCTAAGAAAAGTTATACTGCCCCGATATTTTGCTCACAATTGCCGGAGATTGCGGCAATTGTGAGTATCCTTTGAAAAATTTTTGTCTCATATTTCGATGTTGCAAACAGTACATGTATTCGGACTTTATTAATTTTACTGATGTGCCATCTGAGCTAGCATTTGAATTATTTCGATAGGTTTTAGAAATACATATACTTGTATGATTTTCTAAGATGTGCTTGTTCTATTTTCAGTTTTTTTAAAAATTTTTGAGCCATTTCTGAACCGATAGATATAAAATAATCATTGAACATATTGATAGAAAATTGATGAACATATTGAAATGATCATAATTCTAAAAAAATATGTAATATTTAGCTATTTCTAGTTTATTAATATAAGTGTTAACCTTATAATTTTAAACAAAATCTCCAACATTCAAATATAACGAGTTAGTTGGAAACCGACTCCATCTCGTCAAATGAGGCACAAGGTGGATCCCCTGGGACTCGAGCGATGTTCTTTAACTTTGTGCTGGTTAATTTTTCAACGGCTACATGCGACACTTCATTCGGCACTAATTAGCGAACACTCGGCGCTGACGTTTTGAATGTGTCCCCGTAACACCTGCTTGAATAGACCAAATTAATTGCGCCTCACTAGCAGTTACCGTGTAGCTTGTTAAACACCTGCTAATTAAATGCGTCAAAACTTCCATTTGCTGGAAATTTTATGTAATTAGCATGCGGAGATGGTCGCTGTTGCTTGACTCCAAATAAAACGGTGTCTCTGAAACAGTCTGCATATTTTTCAGTTATGTTTTATGAGGGCCCTCCAAAAAGTATGCATCATTTACGTTAAAAAGGCCGATTTAATCTTGAAAACTGAACATTACGAATTAAGATCGCCTGATCTAATTCCCCTTTTTTTATACGTAAGCTGAGTTTGTTTTTTTTTCTTTCTCATGGGATGTGCGATTTTCGATACGTCTTTAAACACATCTGGGGCGTTGGCTGCGGAATATCATAATGGATTTCGGAAGCCTGTAAAGTAAATATTTAACACAATTTAACCTTTTCCCTTCGTTAATTACATTAAATCGTTAATTTTACTTCGTAACTGCATTTTAGAAGATAAATTAGCTTTGATAAAAGTGCTTTCATCTGTAAGGAAAGTACGTAAATTATATAAAAAAAACTTTTCTCCGGGGGAATAAAGGATCAAAGTCCTGGGTTATTTTATACCGAAATCAGGTGGACTTTATTGATTGCGATTTTGTAATTAACTTAAAGATTAGCTGACTAAGATTTATCCTTTCTTCGCCGGTTCATTTAATTTGTGTTAAGTTTGAAATAGTGGGGCTCCTTTGTGAAGGGCGTTTTCTTTGTGTGCGCATTCGGTACACGGCAAAAATTTGGGCACAATGCCGAAGGAAATAGAATCGCATTAATTAATTGTATAGTTACAAAGTTTAACAATTACTACAGGGCCTCGCGTTTTGCATTCTTTTGTTTTGGCGTTTCGACGATTCGTGTTCGCATTATAAGATCCCGTCTTGCTGATATATGACTTTTTGTGAAAACGTTTTCTCTGACATTACGTAATTCTCAGGCAAATGCGTCTCGTATTCGGTTCTGAAATATTTCAAGTGTTTCTGGTGGCGATATGTACACTAGATTTTTTATACGGCCTCCACAAAAAATCGAGTGGAGTAGGTTCCGGTGAACGAAGAGGCCATCAAATCAGTCGCAATGAACTGTGAACCAAAATTTCGCAAATTTTGCAAATAATTTGTTACCACATGTTGCACATTAGGCACTTCATGTATCTTCATAACTAAGAAAAGTATGTATTGTCTCAGTGGATGGTAGCGTCGATTAAGATATTCTTCTTAATATACACGTTCGGCTTGTGCAATATTTTTTCCACATTGTCCATAAATTATTAAAATATCGACTTGCTTACTTCTTGAAAATATAACTGCTACCGAGTAGAGATTTAGAATTTAAAAAATCAAACTCAAAAGATATGTCGATAATAATAATTGTTAAACTGACAAGATATATTAAGTAGTCCCTTTGAAGTTCGAAGGCCAAAGCGATGCCGACTCATAAATCATTGCGAAGACATTTGGTGACATTTACGGAGCAAATCTCAGTGTTCCACCAGGTTTCAATCCGCACAACAAAAAGCGAAATTTTGTAGAAGCTATAAAAATAATTGAAACAAATGTAAACTCACTTAGCATTATTTTCTGCACACCGGAAAAATGATAATCCACTTCCATGCCTTGTTGTGCAACCACAATGTACCGTAGGCCTGTTCATACGCTTTACGTTGCTGGTCTACTCCGTACAAATCACCACTAACTGTTCGCAGCAAGAACCTGACGCACTGTGTATCCGCTGGGTTCCTCGCTATCCACGGGCGGTCTGCGAGGAAGGGGAAAGCTGAAGCGGCACGCAATGCCTGTGCGATAACTGTTATGTTTTCTGTAAGCTCTGATATAAGTAATTGCAAAAAAAATGTGTTATACATCTGTAACTACTGTGGTCTTTGTCAGATTGGACGATGTTAAAATGAAAGGAAGCGTCTTGGGTTGACAAATACATGTATACATACATATATACACACATGATCTCATAGTCCTGGGTTCGTCGCGTATGCTTTAAAGTTGGAAGGGGAAATCCTAATATTAATACATTTGATACATTTGGAATTATCTTACCGCATATACTGTCATGATGTCGATGTTAATCCTGTATGGTTAAAACCTCACATCGTCACTAAGATTCACAAACTAACTTTGTCGGATAATACTGAATTTCGTTGGCAACCCGTTGAAAACCTGCTAGAAACTGAATAATTTTGGCTAAGATTGTCGTTCTAGCCCTCATTGGGCGGGACCAAGGATGACCTTTCATCCCCTTATATGTAATACTACTTACCGGGGGTAAAATATCAACCTATCCTACGGGATCTACTTGACCCCTTACATACTCTCTGGAAACTATTCCCGTACGCTAACGACATCTGGTTGCAAAATATGAACTAAACATTTTACATGACATAAATAATAAAAATATTTGTTGGTTGCCTAAATACATATGAAGAGAAAACCCACTGAAAAACTCTTCTTAGACTTACATACTTCATTCTCCATAACAATTATAATATTTCTAAGATACTTTTTCTGCATTGATTAGTTAGCTGCTCCTAAATTTTATGAAAGTATTATTCTAATATTACCTTCGGGGTAATGCTTGGCCATTTTGCCCATACCGTTAACCATAAATTAAATGACGCTTCTAACTGCCACTGGCCCAAGGGATAAAACAATTTATTATTTTATGGTGGGATCGTTAAGAGTTTGATTTTCTGAGACGTACCGCCGGGGACCTAATAATACAATAGGACAATGGATTTTAGATATATTACTTGCAAACGAACCCGTACTTTTAGCGTCATACAATATGTGTTCACTCTTTAAGTTTTGAAATGAAATTTAAGCTGCGCAGATAACACAAATAAAGATTAATTAACCACTTAAGGTGGACCTTTCGAAGAATTCTTTAAACAATAAACAAAGGACAAACGAATTTTGGATCGATATCGTACTTCCCGTAAAAATTATAGGACTGGACTTTACCGTTTTGTTACACATCATCAAATTTCTATTAAAAGAAATGATTTAACTGTAGTATGAAAGTCATATACTTCCATTTGAAAATGTCATTTCGAAAAAGTAATTTTACAACTTTGTACCTCTCTGTAACATAAATAAACAACAAAAAACTAAAATACCTACATTTATTCCTTTATTTATGACTATAAGAACAATTTTGGGTGTGTCACGGCACACTAGATTAAATATTAAAATTTAGTGTAAAAAGTTCATAAAGGCGTAAAAATTTATGAAATTAATACTCGCATGTACAAAATAGCCTTTAGATTCCAAAAACGTGAAAGTACACAGGATATCCCATATAAAATTCAAAGTTCACACTTCCGGTGAATGCTAAAGTCTTACAAACTTAAAAATTAGATGAAAAATTATCATCTTGATAACATGTGATCCATGCTAAGTTTCATCTCGATCAGTTAACAAATAAAGGAATGGAAAATATTACGCTTAAATATTGATATCTGACTTTGTTCTGCAGTTGAAATGATATCGTATTAATATTGAATGTAGTCGATATTTTCAATGTATGACAAACAATTACATGTTTTCAGTTATTTCAAGTTCGCGGTGATACCACCTAAGAAAATAAACCCGAAATTTACTTACTTGGTGTGTTTGCTGTATCAATATTTAAACGTGAGCTGTAGAGTCGTCTTGGCACCCCTACATAAATCTAATAATAGTAAGCAGGTGTTTGTGTATCGCAGCCCCTCCATATATACTATTCTGTGTACTAGTAATTAATGTACCGGAATAATAATTGTCTATTGAATAATGTTGCAGGAAAATGGAAACTTGGTCGGTACTTATCAAGTGAATATATAACTAGATCTAGTAAAACTTATTGTATCATATTCCACCAGAGTTCATATGAATTATATATGCTTTTTTATCGTTTATCATAATGCTACCTCTTGGAATTGATAATATGTAGTATCTTCATACAAAGAGATATTATTATATAGATTAATAAACGAGAAATATTTAATTGAAAACAGCTGTGTCTTATTTTATTTTAATATACAATATCAATGTATTTATGATTAATAAATATAGGTAACACTTACTACACACTGGTTCAATGTGTTTAATGAATAATGATATAGGCAACCCTTATTACACATTGCTGTATTACGTGTTTTCTATACAAATTTTGAAAGAATTTATTAGAAATAAATCTAACATGGCTGCTCTAAAACGTTACATGATCGATAAAATGGACTATATGGTTATTGTTAATATGACGAGCTCATAATTGCATGAAAATATATATGGTAAGTACTTATTATAATTTGTTGAAAGTTTGTTATATTTTATATTTTACGAATTCATTATATTGTTAATAAACTAGTTACATTAAATCAAAAAGGTACCTCTGGTTGCGTAGTTTTGTATTTTTGTAGCATTTCCTGGGTGCTGGAACCTGAGTAATCGTTACTGTATAACTACAGGTTCTATCAAGAAAAATTCTGGAGCTACTCGAACAAAACTTGCTTAAATGCTTTCCTTAACCACTTCTTTGCCTCAGGTAATTATTCAAATTTAAATTATCCGATTTTAATTTCTATTTTTAATTAAAAAGTTCTCAACAAATTTCACCATGCTTCCGCTTCGTATTTTCATCGTTGCTAATCAATAAATAGTTTTTAGATATAATATTATAATATATAAGTATAATATAAACCATTACAGTATTATTGTAATGGTTTATATTATATTATTTAATTACTAATTAATATTATTTATATTATATTTATTTTAATTAGCTCCACGTTGGTTGAGCCGATTTCTGATAGTTTAATATTTTATTGTAATTAATAATTTTATTTATTTATTATTAATTATTATTTTAGTTACTTTATTTTATTTATGTGCTCCTGATTGTAGTATGAGCGCCAGTTCTTATGAACAGTGATCTTTATTTTTATTGATATGTATAGAATCACTTGAAATATTTATATTTACTTTATTATCTTTTAAAGATATTATATTTTGGGTATGTTTTATTATACTAGGGCATGATGAATCTTTTTCTCAAAGGGAGGTTCAAAATAAGCTTAAAATTTATTTTTATATTGAAATTTATTAACTATTTTTAATATGTGAAATCTTTGAAATTTTATTGACTATCTTAGAAATATAATTTTGATTTAAATCTTTCAGTATTCCCGCGCTCTCTCGAGGCCTTCCCTGGTGGTGCTGCTGAAGCTCCTAAGGAATTCTCTGTTCTTGGTGAAGTAATTATTCTTGGTGAAGTACGTAGCACTTGTTGTTTTCACTGGTTCGTCGCGCAATAACTTTGTTTTAACATCACTTTAATCCTGAAGATTTAATAAAATTGATATTACTTGGTCGTATCAGCTTACTTAACAGTATTTGTGGGAATGAGTTTTATGTGTTTGTGTATTCACATATATTTATAGGATATCACCCATTGGCCATTCCCTTAGCTTAACTTATTTAACACAACTGTCTATAAAACACTAGCAATGCAGTTATTTATCAATTTAAATATGTTATTTCGATTTAATTAAATTTATGATGATAATTTACATGCGGAATGGAAAATTTTCGTGGCTTCACCTTTAGGATAATTATTACGACTCTCTGTAGCTTTGTTACTGGTTACGTATTGTTTATCTACACAGGTAAATCTCGCGACAAGCTTTTATATCATATAAATTGTGTAATGTTTGAAATTTATGGGTTCAATTTAATTTAAAGTTTATTGTCTTATTTTTAGAGCAATTAAATGAAAGCTTATATTCAAAAATGTTGGGTGGAGAGTAGATATGTACCTAACATACCTACAGTACCAATAACAGTTAATACTTTTTGATTATAATTTTCGAATTACCCGCATTTTCAGTGTTATAGACCCTCAACACATCATCGAAACGTTGCAAGCAAACATTCATTTCCGTATTCATTAAAAAGTTATAATTAACGACTAAAAAAACTGTATAGCATTTGAAACTTAATATTTTTAGTGCCTATTTGCTTTCATAATAGAGGTCACTGATTAGTTGACTCCTGACCCTGAGAACTATTCTCAAAAGAAGCCTCTCATTATCGAATATAATGCACATCAAGATTTGGCAATATTTGATCTTCCTCGTTCTTCCCTACCAATATGTGGATTCTACTACGTTAAATAGCTACCTACCGTGGCGTGGAAATCTAAAGAACATTTCCATTGTTAATATTGTAAATGCATTGCAGTTTGCCGATAAAACAGGCGATAAAAATCAACCAGAGGTGTCGTATTAACAGCAATAAAACCTCGACTGGCGTCAATACCCGACAAATACGGTCATTACATAACTGAAGCGCGATGCATTTTTTGATACCTCGCCAAATAAATCGGCCATAATGCAGTTTTCTACCGCTTTAAGGGCGTTATCAAGTACACATTTCGTTTGTAACAGAAAGTGCTGATAACTGTTATACTCGACGCGGCGCCACCGAGGAATTAAAGGGGCTCTTAAGCGATATAGCGTCGGCGTCTGAGGTGTAAAATTGGACGTTTTTTATATAGTAATAAATCGACTATTTAGAAATATACGAATAAAAGACAATGAGAAATTAAAAGAATTAGAGAAAGACATAGACGGTTCATTACACATCAGACATATTGGTTTGTCTTATAATAACAAACAAATACATATAAAAACAAATTTTAATCAGTTTTTCTCTGAATCTGCTCTACTTTTTTAGATCAGTGTTTTTTTTTAACATGCGTAGTTCCAATTTCATTCCGTGACGCTTTAAATTATATAAACAAGAATTTGTTCCTGCATATTTACCCTATTGTTAGTCTGCTCTCTAGTTAGTTCCAAGAAAATCCACCAAAGGAGTAAGCATCCGATAACTACTTAAGTGATCGTCAACGCTTCAACTAGACTTGAGGTTTGTTGTATTTGCGTTGTTGAATAAAAATGAAATGAGTTCAAGTAAAAGAAGTTGTCGAAATTATCCTGATGTGTTTCGCTACATATGCGTAGAATACACGTTAAAAGAAAAACTGTTACTGACTTTCTAGAGACAGCTTATCAAGAATACTTTGGTGTTAAGCTTGGTGATCAAGATAAAACTCGGGCACTGCATCAGGTCTGTAGAACTTGTACAGAATATTTGCGACAGTGGACTACCGGGAAAAGAAAAATTCTGAAATTCGGCGTACCGATGGTTTGGAGAGAACCCAAAAACCACTTCGATGACTGCTATTTCTGCCTAGTAAATATTACTGGATTGAATCGAAACAACCGTAGAAAGTGGACTTATCCCGATTTAGTCTCTGCAAGACGCCTGGCCCTTCACTGAGAAGAAGTGCCGATCCCAAACGTTACACCAGCTACCAGAGCTCTGTGAGGGTAATTGTTGTCCCTCTACTGATCATTTTATGATGCTAATGAAGGTGATATTATTTATTGAAGGTGATAAGCGGTCTCAGTGGCTTTGTGCCACTGAGACCGCTTTCCTGAAAACTTAGGAGACACCAGTGAGGAATAAGAAGAAAGATTTCAACAAGATATTAAAACTATGATGGTTCAAGAATGTCACGGAAAAGAAGCTGCCGAAGTGTTCTGTGACTATTTGGTTTCACCGATGACTCTTTCCTCTATCGGTGTATAATATTTGTTAGTATAACAATAAAAATTTCGTGTTTAGTTTTTTATTTGACCCATAGACGCAACTTAAAATAGTGTAACGTATATTGCACTAAAATGTTATATCTTAATTGAGCCCAAGGCAAAAACTAATGCCATATTTGAACTAATGCCATATTTGAATCAAATACATATGAAATCGGCTCCAAATACTCCGTCACCAAAACACCTGTAGACCTGTGTTATCGATCATGTTTGTTGCTAATGTCAATTATCATTGTTAAGTTAAGAATAAATAAAGGTATACACATTTCTGTCTGGTATCATCCGCAACTTGTGAATACGTTTGCGTTATGAATCGTCGGATAAATCTAAATAAAACACAATCGAAATTATGTTCAACGTGAACTAACATTTATACTATCACGATTAATCGCGGGGCTATAAATCTGGTAGCCGAGTCGGACAATTAATTGCTTCCACCTAGAGCTGGCCGTTATATTAAAAAAAACGTACGTACACACAGCCGCAATCGAGTATGTTTAATCTCGTCCCCCGTCAAAATGGTTTGGTGGACTATTTAATTCAAAAGCGCCCTGGCTGGCCCAGAGGGATAACGACCGCGGGCTCACGGTTCGTTTGCCATGAAGCTATCAGGCGGCTCTGGACGTTTTGTGAATAGTATTAGTGCAAAATCGCCGTGTGCTTTCCGTACCTCACTTACGTCTTATGATGGCAAATAATTTTTTTGCTCCGAGCCTCTGAAAACTTCGGTTTACTGGGTCCGTTGCTTGCTAGATAGTGACTAGCAAAAAATCCAGACTCTACTGGCATGGTTTGGCTCCGTTTGGTGGATTTATTTTGTCATTATTAATTTGAAAATTCGACACCTGCAATTTTGTTCTAATCTGTAATTGAAACTAATCAGAAGATCGATTTGTTTGGCACTGCAACCCAAAAAAACTCTCTAAAATATTACGTGCATTATATTAGGATAAATCAAAAATCAAGAACAAATAAAAGGATACATCAATTGCTTTGTCATTTTTGGCTTTAGTATAAAATGTCATAGGACAATTTTTGATTATAATTTAATTTCTTATCGAATGAGAATATTGTATACTGGATGTCCCATTTAAAAAAATTGAACAATTTTACATAACTCGCAAACTCGATGTTAGATTTTTTTGTCTGGTTCCACCATCATACTCAGTAGGAAAAATACTATTAGTTTGCCTATTTAACTGCCTTTGTAGCTCCAATAACGAAGTTAGCAATAGTGCCGACTTCAGAAGTTTGAAACCCTGTATATGGAAATTGGTGATAATCTGACTTGAAGATACTTACTTTATAAGGCTAGTATTCTTGGAGATGCTTTCTTTTTAAATAGGAGCCCGTTCACAATGAACAATTATTTTTGAAATTTATAATAGGTATGTTGATCAATTTTATATATAGACAAAATGAAAAATATTTTTAGTTTTCTTATTTATTAATTTAAATTAGAGCATGTAGATGCTTCACCTCAGAGGGAATTCAAAATAGACTTATTCATTCAAATTGGTATTATATACTTTTAAAATTTAGCGCAAGCTCGTGAAGATTGATATTTATTAATAAAGCCATAACTTTCCAAAGATTGTCTTAATATGTGAAATTTTTTTAATGTTAATGAATTTATTTTGGAAGAAAAAGAGATTGGTTTGCATTTAACTATGACATCAATTTATTTTAAAATTGATTAAATAATAATGTTAAATGTAATGTAAAAATCTTAAACTATCTTGCGATAACCTATCATATCTTAGATTAATAAAACATGGGATGTCAAAATCCTTCACCATATTGTTAATATATTGTTAATATATTTTAACTATATGAGAAAGAGAAGTAGTGGTTTTGTTATTACCTTGATACAAAGTTAATCCATTTGTGAATAAACACTCGCGCACGTTATTACCGCACTGATGTGTTGACCTCTATTGATGGTGTGATGAAACTGCAATGGCTTCATCGATATGGAAACTGCATCCTCGCTGAATGAATCACTCGCTTCGAGAATCACTCTTACGGAAAAATCAGCATCGACACCTTGTAGAACGACTGGGGTTTTTTCTTAGATATTTACTCACTTGTTGATTATCAACGGTGCGCAATACAGTAACAGGAAAGTTTTCATGAATCACAAATATTTTAAGAAAATAATTTTCGAAAATATTCGTAATTTCGAAAAAATTTTGGAACATCACAATGGTACCATATGACTGATCTATATTCAATTACAGACCTCACAAATGTAAATAAAATAAAACATTTGTAATGCTGTATCATAATAAATATTTCAAAATATAAAAATGAAAGCTAACATTTTAGATACCGATGAAATAATCGTTGATAATTATTACGCAAGATAACAGATTTTAAACTAAATAATATTTTATAATTATATAAAGGTATATATTTCTTTTGTTTTTAAAAGCCATCTACTCTCAAAGACGTTCGAAAAATATTTTTATCGATATAAAAAAGGATATCTTGTTAAGGTACATGTGACAAACAAAAACAAAATATTCAAAAGAACAACCGTACTAGTTCTTATTTTCTTCAAGATGCTTCTCACGTCATACTATTTCTTCAGTTATGGCTATTTCCAATAATGGTATCACTTAATGGCGAATTAACTGTAAATATAACACTTTCGGATTATTAAGATTAGCTTGTATGGAAGCCTTTAGACTATGATATCGTCGCATTACAGAGGTATAATAATGTAATGGTGTAACTCATACCGTAAATTTTCTCTATTTATTTTATTGGTGAGTATTTTAATCTCATTCCTTGCATTAGCTGTCTAATGTTGGCGTTGCATTATTGCATTAATATCTTATATTTTGAACGCGCTAAGGAATGTAAACATACTTCGAAAAACTTAGAGCATTTTCCTTATATTTATGAAGTCATTCGAGGACCGTTTGACAGTCTTAGTTATAAACATTTTCCATTTCCCCGTAATAGACATCTTCGAGGAAACATTTTCAGGACAGCCTGACCACTGTCTGTTCACATAAATCCATATTTCATACCACAAAACCATTTTCCGCACGAACTTTCCTAATTCCAGTAAATGCATTTGCTTGATGTAATAAAAACTATATAAAATGAAGTTGCGATCCTAGAACCCGGATGGAAATTGATTACGGCTATAAAAAACTATCAAAGTCCGAACTTAATGCCTTCCGAAATGTTTCGTCTGGCTAATGTAATGGATATCAGGACTCAGGGACAAGAGCGGGAGTCGACGGTGGCAAGTTCGCTTCCCCCAACTAGGGGAATATCTCAATTAATGGATTTCCATGGCATTGATCTAAGGTCCGGGGCCGTTAAAATGATTGGGTAAGGATTAATACTCCGAAATTGACTTACGTAATTACAATAATTGACGTTAGGGGATATTTTTTTAAAATATGGAGGAGTCGCCGGGAACGATATATTACCGGCGACTCCGGCATTTAATCGGTTGTACAGTTTTGCCGATATTTTTTGTGCAATTCAATTAAATAGATAAATATATCAATTTCACTTCTATACTTTACTAAAGCTTCTTAGGTGATACCACCATAACAAAGAGATATTACAATAACAGTAATAATTTTATTTGTAACAGCTGAAAAAATATTTGGAAAATTGAAATTAAAATTCCAACCCCACATTCAATACTATTACTGTTTAGTTAAGTTGGGAGAAGTGTAGCCAAGTTGAACATAGAATGCACAGGATGTTTTAAGATCATCTGCAAATAACATTATCTATTTTTATTTTATTTTATTTTATTTTTAGCTATTTTTATCCCCTACATATTTCTTTAATTATGTTAAATATTGTTCGAAATTTAATGTAATGTAATGTCATTTTCGTATAGGGTGACATTTGCGTCAGGTCTCGTAGTTTTCGAAATATTCTGGAAAAATTGTGAAAATCATCATTAAATGGATGTAAACAAAAGGTTATTTTGATATAATTAAGTCAGTCAAACTGTAGAAGTCACGGATAATATATTTATATATAGGGTGATGTTAATAACATTACTTTTGTAATCCTCCCTGATTTTAGTAACGGGTTCGGTAACAAAGTAAAATTTTTCAACCTTCTGCTACTCGTATAACTCTATTAAAGTTTCTAATGGCATTCCTGATCATATTAAATCTCTGCCTAGCATCGTATCATTCAGAAAGCAGGTCAATGACCTATTATATCCTAAAAGCAATTAGCAATAGTTACTTAAACTTTAATGGTCGTTGCTTTTCCGCTGCGCTATCAGGATAAGTGTTCATATCATACATGAATTATATATACAGTGCGTTTCTATCTAAAATCCTCGGACACGTCGATTTTTATTTTTAATTCCGCTTATTTTGATGTAATATAAAATAATATGGTGCTCCGGATGTGACGTCATCTATAATTTTTTTAAATGGTCACATTATATTATTCTGGCACATTCTTATAGACGAACTCTTTATGAGTTCAGCAATACAGCACACTTTATATTTATTTTGAGAAACAGAGGTTTAAACGAATTAATAAAAAATTAATCACGATAACTCTACGTGTACACAAAAATTCCATACCGCTGCATTAAAAATAACAATTGGAAGAAGTGTGCTATGGCTCGTTTGAAACAAAACACTAAGGGGGCAGTAAATAATGTTGTCGCTATCAAAAGTGTTGTTAATCATTAGAAGCAAAGATGTTATGCGAAAAAGAAAGAATAGAAATATTAATTATGATAGGCTACGGTGATTTAAACCGAACACAAAGAAGTTTGTGATACGTTCAATTCGACATATGAAGATAAAAAGGTCAGACAGTCAACATGTCCACTTTTAGTAGTTAATAATTTGAGTATCCGAAATTTATTGTAGGTATATTTGACGGATAATATTGATTTTGAACAGTGACTACGCCCTTCTCTTTTGCATGTGTTTAGAAATTCAGGTCGGCATATTACATTCATTAGTCGATTACATGAATATTGCCACAGCGAATTTATTAGTACTTTGTCAAATATTTACCACAAATATCTGTGTGGCTTTATTGTTTTGTGAGTTAAATATTGGCAGTTCTGTGACGGTAACCTACGTCAACAGATCTATGGTCTATGCCTTTTCGCTTCCTTTCTAAGCCGAACGCGTAGATGGTATAGTGATTCGTTAAACGTTTAATTGATTTTCTTGGTTAAATAACGTAGTATGTATGTTGCGACATAATGGGATAATACAAGGAAATCATTGTAGATATGTTGAGATAAGTCCGCATATACCACATTAGTGGGATCATATAACTGGACTACTTGGAACCACCTTTAGGACCAGCTTGCTGAAGTCAATCGACCCCTGTACCGGTGCAGAGTCACAGGAGAGATCCACCTTACTAGAAGACTTGTTGCATATCACAGATAAGCTAGTTTCAAGAATATTTTACAAGGGGGCACACCCTGTGTGATTGAAATTGCTACGCTACGTGTGGACGATTAAAAATACAAAATTATTACGAGCCCTCAGCAAACGTTTCACCAAGTATCTATAGGTATTCGCCTGGTTACTCTCGCTAGTTAAGCAACATATTTGGGTAGGCATTGCCTCACTATTTGTATGTATATTGACTGCGGAAAGGTCATCGTGCACGTTGACATTTAAACCGTTTTTCTGTGTAAGCTGTTTATGTATATGCTGCATTTTCATGTATAATACTAAATTTTTCGTAAATATTTGATTCTTTTTGTTATGTATCACCATTTTTAAATTTCCAATTGCAACGTAAACCTAGTAGTAAGTGTACTGTGCGTATTATTTTTCTTTTTCCTAAACATTACAGAATGCATGCCAGAATGCATGCCAGAGTGCATTCGACACTCAGGATAATTTGGTGACTAACTGACTTAGTTGCGCATGGTCAGTGGCGTCCAGGGGAATTTTATTTTTATTAAGAGCAAAGCTAGCTTAGACAAACTTTTTATTGCCCACTTTAAATCGCTATGTACTCCAAGAGGACTAAACAGTAAGCTTGGATTCGACATTTTGCAGAAAAATAATTCGATGGTAAGGAATATTATTTTGTGTGCCCAAACAATACAAGTATCAAAAGCTGAGACTACATCACTATCCTTCACGAGACACGGAACTCTGGAATATCATCGTGAGAGTTACAATCAGAATCAGAATCTATATCAATTTCTTGAACGAATCAGCTTCAGTTAATTCATCGCTAATTGCTTTATCATGTACTACCCACTCTTCCATATCTTCTTCCATTAAGCTCTGGTCGAACTTTTTACCCAAATCCGTTATCTCTTTCATTTCATTTTCTATATCTGTAGGTTTTGGCTCAGCGACTTGTCTGGATAACCTTGCTAATGGGATTTCGTCTTCCTCATCACTGTCACTAAAATGTTCTTCAGGTGTCTCATATGGTAATATTTTACTCCAAGATGTTTTTATTAAATTAACGCTCACATGCTTCCAAGCTTCGTCCAAAGAGAAAACAATATGCTTTAGATCAACGTTCTTCAATGTTTGCGAAATGTCACAATCGGAGTCGACAATTTTTTTTGAGCAATTTTTTGCGCTAGCATAATTTTAAAGCATATATAACAGGTTTATCCATTGGTTGTATCAATGGATAAACAATTTGGAGGAAGAAAAAGCACAGAAATTTTATTATCTTCTTTATTATTCATCTATTTGCTTATTTCTCTATGTAATGAATTGTTACAAACCCAAGATTTCAAAACATATATATATATATATATATATATATATATATATATATATATATATATATATATATATATATATATATATATATATATATATATATATATATATATATATATATATATATATATATATATATAATATATATAATATATATACCTAAACGGCTAGATAAACGAAGCACTATGAATTTTATAGATCCCAAGCGGCTGTAGTAAAATGACCCTATCGTGCATGGGCCACTTTAGAAACCACGTACACATAGCGAATTATAGGTTTAGAGGCACTGCAACCACCTCTAGAACGGCGCGACACCTGCTACCTATATGGAACCACTTAAGGTGCTTTTAAGCCACGTACCGTAACTTTATTTACGCTATAAGTCCCATTACACTTTATATAAAATATACAGTTGTTCACTCGTAAAATTCCTTCCCACCATTACCCTGGAGGCCCGTTGTCTCTTGAGATAAGTGGGAAAAATTACCATTAGCATATCGACGTCGCAATTTGTGTAGGGATGCTCAGAACTTTTAGCCAAGCAATATCGTGTCAATGCTAGCTAGCTCTCTCGAATGGGTCGAAGGAGGC